>VWZN01021208.1:1228-22470 GCA_013396955.1 Regulus satrapa
CATAGCCATTAAAGGATGTAGGTTATTGCTGTTGTCACCATTGATATTTGTCATTGTAATGTAATTAGGGCCCTAAAATGATGCATTACAGCCCTTGGCACAGCTTCTATTAAAATCTTTTCTTCTGCTCACTGAACTGTGACCTGCTTTTGGATGAATAACAGACAGACAGCTTTAGGGTGAGGAAGAGATTCATCAGAGTAGTATTTTCCAGCTCCAGAAATAAAATAAATAAATGAGTAAGAGGAGAACCTAAAAAGAAAAACACGAGGGGGTGAGGGGGAATGAAAGTAAACACAATACTTGAATTTCATCTGACCACTTGCAATTCTGATTACATCTAATGAATCTTTCTTATGATAATATATTCCCAGCCTGTGAATGACATGGTTAATCGGGGCTCTAATCTGCTATCCATCAGGCTATGCCAGGACTGTAAATTCCAATTACATTTATAGGCTATGTGGGTCATGCACTCCTGAGGAACTATATATTCACAGATATCCCATGTAAACTGGCATGTTTTCTGAAATGCTGTTGTTAATGTTACTGAATGTTATAATACTATTCAAAGCTTTATGAAAGCTCCTGATAAACAACTGCTAAATTATTGCCTGTGGATACAGCGTGACGCTCTGAAACAGCATTAATGGCCCAATAAAAGGGTGACTGTTCATGCCAAAAAATAAAAAGGATAGCTTTTGCTGCCACAGTTTGTCAAATCTGTTAACAAACACTGACACTTCTATTACTCCTTTCCCTGAACACAAAAGATGCTTGCTTTTGCATAAAAACACACCAGAATGGAACCAGAGAAGATGAAGGAAAGGCAGAAAGGAAAGGCTTGGGCTCAAATCGCCTTTGTGGTTATGTAATGCAAGCTTGTATTGTCTGCATTCTTTGGGAGGCACCTACAAGATATTTTAAAAAATTCTGACCTCTTTTCATAGCCACTTATGTGACATCATTATAAAAAGAGAAAGATTAAATATTTAGTAACTACAATGTTAACTTCTTTCTTCTTTTCTGCATAAAAAGAGATGATAATAAAATTACTGTGCCAGAATTTGATCCCAGTAAAGTTATGAAGACCCACATCAGTTAACAGTCCCCTCAGCATTGTTGCAGGGATTCAACACAAGAGCAAAAGCTTAAGTTCCTCATTCAGACAATGAAATCTTTTTGACCTGATGATTAAATGGTACTTTCTTTTCTAAATACACCCAAAAACATGACACCTTAGGTTCACTAGCATGTATGAAGTGTTCTGAAAAATGTTCAAAGTCTACAGACAAGATTACTACACCTTAGGCCACATGAAGTGAACCAAACTATGAAGGGGGCTCACTAAAGCTGGTCCTTGGAGTAGAACCATGGCTCCACAGCTATCAGTTGTAGGAAAAGAGGAGCAAGTGATGGACCATTAGACTCCTAAATCCCCTTCAGGATGGCAACGTAGTGGTTTAATTCAATTTACCCTTGCCACAAATAGCTGAAACAGGACATAAGCACTCAGTTAAATATGTTCAAGTGCCTTAATTAGCATTTCAGCATATGTCCAAATTCTTAGCACTGATGGAGATTTTAAAAAAAGCAGGAGTCGTATAAACTGCAGATACTACAGTATTCAGAAATGCTCTAATAGATAGGGAGTTCAGAATAATTTGTTGCTCAAAAATATCTATTTGCACTCCCGTTTTTTTTGGGAACAAAAACATAAATGATTCTGAGGAAAAAAGAAAATTGGGATTTTATTTATAGCACAAGAACTTCGGAAAAATATTTCCACTAAATTTCACAAAGTTCCATGGTTATTATAATTATAAAAAAATTGCTGGTAAAGAATTACCACGGGAGGCTCTATGTTTGTCACTAGAATGGAAACAAAACTACTATGTATGTATTGTTGAAATAAACCAGAATAATAAAACATTATTGGAAAACCCATTTCAGCAGCCAGTAGGAAGAATATATGCAATTACGCTTTCAGAAAAATAATCTGCAACAACTGTTATTCCAGGTTTAGTTTGTTCTACACAATGCAGTCTTTGCCAAAAAGATAGATCTAGTTTATTAAGTGCTTACCAAGAATACATGCACACACCCTAAACAAGCATTTCACAAATTAGTGAGAACAAAAAAACATTATTACACTGTAAGAAGCATATCATGATTTAGAATAAAGCAAGCAAAAAAGCTAATCTTAGTATTTCACAGAAAATTAACTCTTCATTCATAAAGAAGAATGTGTTTTGTTTTAATCACAGACTTTTGTCTGGAAATGCTCACTCCAGTTCTACATAACTGAAGGAAATACTACAAGCCTTGAATATGAAATTTTTTTTCAGCCCTAAAGCAATGGTGTTTAGGAATCAATAACAAAGAGCCTAGCCTTGTAGTCAAAATAAATGGAGGGAAAAGACCATCTTGCCTTCTGTAGTAAGAAGGATATTAAAAAAAAAAAAAATTTTCTTCACTAATCCAATTCCTGATGTTGAGGAGATACAATTTAAGCAATGCACATACAAGCTGAATGTAACTACCACCACTAGACTGCCAAATAACCACAGGTACCATTCTCTGACTCACTTTCCTACCAACTGTTTTGCAAACATCCCAGTTAAGCTCATAAAGGGATGTAACTTTCCCTTTGGAAGTTCATTTAGTGTTTTGTAAGTTCATTTAGTTGCCTATTTTGCAAAAAATACTACTAACAGCAGTATGAACAATAAACTGGAGTGGCAAACTTCTCAAAATCAATTTTCTAATTGCTTAGAATAGCCCACTCTGTGGGCTGCTGAAGTGAATTGGTAAGTCACATCTTTCATTTAATATCTCAAGAATCACATGGAACTGAACTGAGCATGAAAGAATACATCCTGAATCATTCATGTTTAGGACAATAAAAAGCAAGTCAAGTAGGGTGACATATAAACATGCATCAAGCCCGTCACCTGATGAAGTCAATGGTTTTTTGTTAATATTAACTTACATCAGCAAGTAGGGGAACAGAAATGCACAGCCTGGAGATTACCAAAGTTCTTCAGTTGCTCAGCCAGCCACGAAGCTGCATCCTGCCCTGTCCTGCCCTATGTACCTGCATAGAATCCAGAAAAAAGGCTGCAAGTGGAACTTGAAATGACAAAGACTGGCTTCAATTTCCCTTCCTCAAAGGCAGCAGGAAACATTTGTTGAAAAATCAGACAGAAATGAGTAANTAGGTCAGAATTTCCCATTTTAATCCTTCCCATAACTGCTGAAAGACAGCAGCACATGCACAATCTCTTACTACTCATCTTCTGCCTTCACACACTGCCAAATAGTACTGCACCTGCAGGAAATGGCACAAGCCAGTCTGAGCTTGTCCTTGCAGCTATATGCCTACACTGGTTTTAAATTCCAGTTTTAATTGAGCTAAGGGAAGAAAAGTTTCCTATGTATTTATTTACATCACAAGTTTTTTTATACTTTGTCTTCTAGATGCAACAGGAAAACTAGTCAGAAAGGAATACTGCAAATCAGTAGCTTCAATGTTATATCACGAAAAATTAAACAAAGAAAAAAAAAAGACTGAGAGATTAAAAACCTGTTCTGAAGAGGCCTATGTTTAACTTGAGGTGGTGGCCTTAACTGCTTTGAAAAAGTTTTAGGAGTGTAAAATTTCATGGAAAAGGTGAAAATAGCTAGCATTTTAATGTAAAAGAAATAATGATTTTAAAATGTACTTATATTGTGCTTACAAAACAGTGTTCTAGCTTTCTTAAAAAAAAAACAAAACCAGTTATCATCAAATAAACACTGGAATAATTTTCCCACTACAGAAGAGAATCATCAACGTCCACTTCTGACCCCTGTCAAAACTTCACTTTTGTCTGCATATACATATAAAGGAAGATTCAGAAAAAGCTACAGGTCCCTGTTATCCTACATTCTCACTCTACATTATGGCTACATTGCTTGCTCTGGAGCAGTATACTTCAAATGTTAATCACTTAGAAGCTGACATGCTACCGGAGTGAAGATTGTGACAGATTTCCAGTTACATCTAAAAAGTTACACTTTACAGTCTTGTTACTTGCAGAAAGTACTGCAAGCAGTGGCAGCAGACAACGGTATGCCAAGGAAAAAAATTACGATTCTCCNAATCAGACAGAAATGAGTAAAAGGACATTGCCACAGGAAATGCTCAGTAGAGCTTTGAAGTCCCCTTTAAGGTACTATGCCTTCACCTACTAGCAATCCTCAGCATTTCACAGCAATACTTTTTTTGTGAAATATGCCCTCCTTACATAGGGATGAGAAGTTTCCATCACACTCTACCAATTTTTAAATGTAACTTCACAGTTTTAAAAAATACAGAAAAAAAAAGTTTTAAGCTTACAGACCTATGGCACCACACTTCAGCTTCAGCTCGAAGTTCAGGATTTTTTATCTGTCCCCTAGTTGCAATTAGGTCAGAATTTCCCATTTTAATCCTTCCCATAACTGCTGAAAGACAGCAGCACATGCACAATCTCTTACTACTCATCTNCATTTTAATGTAAAAGAAATAATGATTTTAAAATGTACTTATATTGTGCTTACAAAACAGTGTTCTAGCTTTCTTAAAAAAAAAACAAAACCAGTTATCATCAAATAAACACTGGAATAATTTTCCCACTACAGAAGAGAATCATCAACGTCCACTTCTGACCCCTGTCAAAACTTCACTTTTGTCTGCATATACATATAAAGGAAGATTCAGAAAAAGCTACAGGTCCCTGTTATCCTACATTCTCACTCTACATTATGGCTACATTGCTTGCTCTGGAGCAGTATACTTCAAATGTTAATCACTTAGAAGCTGACATGCTACCGGAGTGAAGATTGTGACAGATTTCCAGTTACATCTAAAAAGTTACACTTTACAGTCTTGTTACTTGCAGAAAGTACTGCAAGCAGTGGCAGCAGACAACGGTATGCCAAGGAAAAAAATTACGATTCTCCAGCAAGTATTGTCTCTCGCAGGTTTTAAGGAACTACATAAAACCAATAAATAAACAGATAAACGCGGCAATCAGAAGCCACCCATAAAAACAAGAAATACAATGTGACTGCTGAACTCAAGTTTATTTTCTTCCAAACTCATCTGGAAGCCAGGAATCAATCCTACATCAGGAACAAGACTACTACTTCTCTTCCACCTTTGTTTTCCTTTGTTAATCTGCCTCAGCCCTTCATGTTATGAAAGGCGGAGCTCATGGTTTGTCCGATTCATTGAGAATCACACTTGATTGTGTTTGTGTCCAGAAAGGAAAAATACTAGGAATAAGCACTGATTTATTTGGTGAATTTGTTATTTCTGTTTATAAGAATTCTCAGAGCGCTTGGAAACTTTGCTGTGTATTACCTTCAATCACTCATCTCTTCTTCCTACCCAGCAATTTCACAATACATCACAAACAGCAATCAATTAGTTCAGGAAATAAAAAGATAAAAAGTATTTATCTTATTTTATTTATCTTATTTAAAGGAAACAGCATTTAAACTCATTTTCCATTACCATGAAAATAAGCAATATTCAGATGCAATTTAACACTGCATTTTAACACAACAGATTTTAGTATTTGAAACAGCAGACAAAAATATTGCCCCTTTTAAGCCAATACATAACAGCACAATTTTAACATCCCTGAAAGAGATGAAAAAACAGTGCAATGAATTCTACGGCAGTGATATCATCAAGTTTCAATTTTGAATCCCTACAAAGTCAGAAATTCAAATTCAAAAGGCCTGTTATTTATTCTCTCATATTTCAAACCAAGTGAAGTACGATACCTGCTAATGCTTTCTCAAGATAAAGAAATTATTCACACTCTATCAAATTCCAGTTGCTGGAATAAAGTGAACATCTGAGAAGCAGAGTACATTCAAGACACCTTTCTCCCTTTCTAATCTAAATAGTTATTTGTTTATTAAATCAACATACTACAAGTGAAAGTTCATTAGAACACTAATAGTGTATAAGTAGGACACATTTTCTTCTTCTCAAAATATAAATGCAAGTTTACAACTTCAGGTGTTGGCTGATGATTTTCTCATGCTTGAGATGGCAATGCCACAGATCTACAGAAGCACAAAGTGAAAACTTCCCAGTGGCCTTCACGGAGGGCAGCTTGTCACTAGGAGGTTACAACATGCATCACACAGCAGTGAGGATCCCAGTTTCCTTTCTCTGGAGCATGCTGCCCTCTGAGTACAAGGTCATGGAGCTGGGGAGCTGAGCAGAATAGCCAACAAGCCAACAAGTGTGGATATTCCACACTTTACACGTCTGCCACCACTCAGATGATTTCTACATGTATATATATATACTGATTCCTATTTGTGTTTTTTAAGTAAAAGACTTGCTGTAGCAACAAGCTCAATAGGAGGGGATTCCTGATGCAGCAGAATACTGTTTACTGAACAAGAAAAAAACCCTGTAGTTCCAAATCCTATTGAGAACAAAATATTGATATGAATTTTCATTGCTTATAATTTCAATCATTGTTCATCATAACTACCTCTACTGAAAATAACTATTCCAATTTCAGCATTTCTGCAATTAGGATTTCTTGCTGTTTTTCATCCTAAGTGAAGAACAATGAAAGAATAGGTAATCAAGCCTTTAACATGTGAATATCTAACAAGTGATGGTTTCACTAGGGAAATACATCTAAAGAAGTCAGGTAGTTTACAATTCTCTTTTTAGTCTTCCTAAGAAGACATATTTGTAAAACAAATGCTACATTGCTAAGACATGCATGCTTAATATGTTCACAAAAATTTCCTTGACAAAGACAGCTGGATACACTCAGTACATCTTGATGTTCAATTCATTTGAATGGCATTTCCCCAGTAGAACTCCTACCAGAACAGACTGAATCTGAGTCAAGCCACACATTTATCTTTAAAACACATCAGCATTATTGAAGTTTTCACACATTATTCATCTAAAATAGATTCAAAATAAAAGAACTTTTTCTAGAAAGCAAGGTTTAAGACAAAGCCATAAGAAGCGTAACAGGAGGAATGGAGCAAGAACTCCTCCCTGGTCAGGAAACGTAGATTTCATGGAAAATTTTCCAGTGTGTAGCTTCCGTGGGATCACCCTTTATAGAGAGCTACTATAAACTGTATTAAGTTCAGACAAATGCTCAAGACACACCATATGTTAAATGTACTTTTCAAGACACTACAGCTACAAAACTCTAATAAGAACATCTAGAACGTGAAAAATGCATCAAATGTAAGTAAATATAGGGGGTAAATAACTCTTTAAACAGATGAACCATGTGATCAAAGCAGTTCTGCTTAAACATGATCTTATCAAAAGAGGTATCAGAACGAGATTCCTCCACCAAGTTGTACCAGTTTCACACCCATGATCCTCAATTATAACTATATCTGGGCCACAAACATGGATTAGACACTGAGAGTTATGAGGTAATTAGGCACAGAAGAGGCTCTCCCTTAATCCAGCTACTCTTGCTTGCCCCATCCTTCTATTGATAACATTTTTGTGGGCATGTGATAAACCAAGCAATTAATTTATCCACATTAAAGCAGAGCCAAAAATGAATTGTTTCCAAATAAAAGGGGTTTTTTTGCAAATATAAATGCTATCCCAGACCCACGTTACCACAGGGTTGACCCAAATGATCACCTCTTTCATTAGCACTGCCGTGTATTGCCCACTCGAGTGCACAGAAGACTTCAGTCCTAGACACACAAAATCTCCAGGATGAGGCTTTTTCTGAGCACTCTTTTGAGTCAGAAAACAAAAGCACAATTACGGCTGTAGACCAGGCAGCAGCATTTCTGTCAAGCTGCTCATCAAATTAGAGATATCAGTAGTTCTCTGGACAAGATAAGGCACTCTGTTTCACTTCTTCCACTACACTGCCAAGTCATACTGATATCAATTATATCATAAACTTTTCACCTCTTGGGTTAATATCATGCTGATTTAGCTTGCAGTTTCAACTAGCCTTTAGAGCCACCTATTAGATATCTGGTAAATCAACTCACCAATACCCAACTTCACAGTGAATTCAAAACAATGAACAAATTTAAACTAGTGCAAATTAGTGGCAAACATGCCAAGTCAGTACTAGTCAAATGAAGAAATTAAATACTGTGGTCAAAACTGTGAAGAAAGAAACCACATTTAATACAATGTATGTTTTTTCAGTTACAGCAGACAGAATGAGAGACAGCAAAATCACATTTCCGTGCCCTATTTGCTGTGGATTCAGTGGATTTCTTTGACATGGAATATTTTTAACAGGGATTTTTTTGACATGGAATAATTCTATGGTTTACCAAAATACAGTCTCTGGGCTTGTTAATTTACTATTTACCTTGCTAGGTCTGTCATCTTGCCACTCTTTTAATCAAAAAGGTTTCAGGTGAGCATTTACATGCAAAATACTCATTCAAATCTTAATGTTTTTACCCACAGAAATACACAGAGGTTGGATATATTCTGGTTTATGAAAATCTGTTTTGCACAAACTGTGATAATTTGCTTTTTGTAATAGCAGCTTCCCATGAGAATTACAGACTTAGTTATGCTAGTCTGTTTGCACTAGAAATCTGCAGAAATACAAGAAAGGAAACCTTAAAATTACTGAGCTACCTACCAATGGTTTGCAAATCTGCTTGTGTAAAATCATTATCTGTTTTACATAAAAGAAGCAGAAAATGCTGGGAGGAGTAGGATGGAAAACAGGTTTGATAACAAGCAGAGAGGTCACACTGTGCTTTCTTTGTGTCAGCTCCAGTGAAGATGAGAGAGCAAGTTGGAAAATATACTTCAATATAAAGTGAAATCAGTTTAAGATTACTGATTTATTGGAGTAAGTACATTTTCACTACTGTAACACAGCAAGTCTGGGTGAAAGCAAGGGAAAGAAAAGTGAGAAAACATTTATTTTTTATGTCACCAACAAGGGATACAATTACTTTTATCATAGCAAGTATAACTTCTGCAGCTGAACACAAAAACAAAGTTGTCTTAAACTAGCTATAGAATAACCCAAGGAGCGGGATAAATAATCAGCATTGTAAAACCTTGCCAATTCCTCAGTTTTTAGGACCTGAGCAAATTTGTTCAACAGCCGTTAAAGCACACATGTGTGTACTTCAGTCATACTCTTAACTATCATCCACATGCACCAAACACCACTTTATCTTAACTCTGTACCAAAGCACTCAAAATAGATGCCATTTTTCTGCAGTCTGAAGCAATACAGAATTACTCTTAATATCCACTGTAGAACCTGTTTAGGGCTCATGTGATATGGCTGTAAATCAGACTTTCTCCAGCTCTAGTGACTAACCTAGACTGTACTTGAGAGATTTTATAGTTTTGAGAAATTCATAGCTCCTCTGGATCCCAAGCTGACTCCCTTCTGAGGGAGAGTAACCACAATAGGTAGAAGCAGACTGATGTTTGAATGCAGAAAATCACCTGCTTTAGCACCTGAATTCCACTGTTTTACCAAAGTGGAAAAGTGAAACCATGTTTCAGTGGAGAACCAGACATCAAACCTTTATTTTATTTTGTGTGGAAAAGAGTCCTTAGACTAGTACTTCTTTTCAAAAGTTCAACTTGCATTTATGGTCAAATTACATTACAGCTTCTCTCATGTAGGGTATTCATATACTGAGAAGTGATGATTCAGTCCAAGCTGTGATCCTCGCTACTGAATATGAAGCTGGTTTCCCTAATCTTTTGACATCTCACATTGTCATTTCATTCCTTCCTTCAATCTCAACAACAAAGAGAGCCTTGAGGAATTAATTGTCTAGTGGGCAGGAAAAATACAATAATGGTTAAAAAGAGATTGAGAAATTAGCTATTTGAGAGCTACACCAAGACCCTGCCTCAGACTTTTTCTGCATAGTTCCACATAAAACCACCCAGCACAGAAAAGTGTATCAAACCCCCAACTTTCCCTAACTTTACAATTTAATTGCTTGTACCAGAGAACCAAGATCCCAAGGCACTGCAACCATTGCATATATAACTATAAATGCAGCATAAAGGTTTGGGCACACAGGTGGCATGAATATTATCACAAGGTAAGAAATTTTGTTCTGGTTTTCCCCAAAAAATCTCTCTGTGGTGAAAAAGCACTATTACCACATTGTCCAAATGGAGGACAGAGGTTGAGAATATAGATTATCACAGCAAACTCCCTCAATACAAACCAAAGCACTGACTGCATTACAACTGAAAGGTATGCTATTGGAACCTGTTAACTGCAGCTAGGATGGAGGATAGCAGAATTCATATGGAGAAAAAGAAAAGGAGGACAAAACTGTCTTGGGGAAGAGCATTCTGCCCCAAGTATATCACCCTATTAGATAAACACAGCCACTTCTAAGTGACTCCTATGTAATAGCATCTCACCACCCAATTTTTAACACATTGATCTCCACACAATCTGCTGCAGTAATGGCAATGCTTCAGGATATCATAATACTTCCACTTCCCAGAAAGAGATCCGAAGCAGTGAAAGCCACAGGTAAAATCTCCAGAAGGCACGTAATGGGATTTTAAAAAATGTCTTAGCAGACTAGACATGCAATTTTGCAGAAAGTTAGCAAGAGACAAACACTAAAGAGGATTTTCTAGAATACCTAAGAACATGGGGGCTTCTACTTTTACTTATAGCTATGCAATGTAATGATGTAACCTAAAAAACCACAGCACATTACCCAAAAAACCCTCAAACTACAATCTTCAGCCCCATGTCTCCCCACTCAGGAATGACACAGTGATGAAGTCACCAAAAGTGCAGTTTCCCATTTTCAGTACTGAAGCTACCCACTAACCCTGCTGAGTCTTTGGCATAATATCAAGTTCTTTGTCATACAGCTCACAACTCAGCCCTGCAAAAACCTTGTCCCTGCAACTCCCTCAATTCAGTGCTTCTCCAGCCATGTTCCCCAGAGAGCTGAGAATCTCTGCCAGCATTATTCACACATCAAATACAGTAGCAACACATTAAAAAAAAAAAAAAAAAAAAAAAAAAAAAAAAAAAAAAAAAAAAAAAAAAAAAAAAAAAAAAAAAAAAAAAAAAAAAAAAAAGGGGAGATCAAACAGGTTTCTGTGTAAGAGCTTAGTGGCTAAAGACTTTAGTCAGACCAATATATACATTATTCATATTCTTCCTTTACTTCTCTTTCCCTGTCTAATAAGTTTCAGTGAAAAGTGGAAATACTCCCAATTCTTCCACTGGAGAAGGGAAGTCTCTTTTCCAGCCCCTGCTTAGAAACAATGTAGACGAAAAAACACCACAGGCTAAACTATGCAAATAGCAGGGACTGTAACCCAATAAAACTCATCCAGTTGACCAGAGCCTTTGCTGAGGGGACAGCACAGCATGCACCTCTCCTCTTTCAGCTTAACTGGACCAATTAAGAGTTTCACACAAACCAGAGTGTTTTTTGCTGGGTATACCAGTGATTTTCCTGAGAAATAAAAATTATGGGTCATATGAGGAGACAAAAAACAGCTGAACTAAGATGAATCAAGAGTCCTGCCTTCTGCACCTTTTTTGCTTAAGAAAAATCCATACTATGCTTATACTTTGATATAAACATAAGGTGCCATGCTTTGAAAAGTGACTCTGAAACTACTTAGCCAAGGTAGTGTGTTCTAACAGCACCAACTTTGGTAACTTTAAGCAAAGAGAGATTTGAGACACTCCTGCAACTTCAACATTCCCCTCTGAAGTACCCTCCATATGTGCTAGATTTCTTTGGTACTATGGTGAGTGACTTAACTTCCACCAAATACATCAAGCATTTGTCTGCCCTTGTTCTGCAGCCCAGTGGTGCAGAAGTGCCTGGAGCATTGCTCCCATCTCGCTGCAGAGAGTGTTACAAGTAGCTTATCTAAGGTCTCACAGGAATCCCTTGCCAGCATAGACCAGAAACTTGCTTTGCTCCAAGCCCAGATCCTGACAGCTGCATCTCATCCACCTGAAAGCTTTCTGCCTTGCTTTACATTAATACAGAGAGGTATTTCCTGTATCTACAGATTTTTCAGGCCCTCCAGGTCTGTCATAGGCTTAAAAAAAACCCTCTTGACCCGTAAGTGTGCAGTGCATATTTACAGCCGCATTTTTCTTTCAGAATGTGTAAACTAAGATTACTGCAGGATTCTTTCACCTACACAAAGAGATGTAAAAATCAAGGCTCCAGACAAAACATACACCTGAGTTCCAAGCATAAAAAGAGAGCTAAGAGCAACTAAGCAAAGGATGAATTCCCTATATTCATAAGGCCTCCATGTCCATTTGACTGAAAGAATATTTGAAAAAAAAAATAAAATAAAAAAATGTTGCACACACAAAGAAGCTAGACATTTGTATCTTCAAAGAAAAGCTTTATGTCTTTCCATGGAAGAAGGCTCTTTAGGTGTATAACAGCAAGGCTGGTAATGATAGTTTTTAAAGCATCTTGTATACATGCTTGAAAAGTCATCCTCAAACAGAAACCTACAACCTCAGAAAGAAAAAGGCAACCACATGTATGCTCATGGGGGCCCTCTTCTTGTACAGTCTTGTGTACATCTTTTTTCACCTCTATATACATGATCAAACTGAAGAACAAGAACAATTTTCATCCTTGGTAGATTGTGAGTTTAGAAAATTGTCAGAAAAAAACCATGCCCCAAAACTTTCTAGGACGTCACAGGCACACAATTTTAAATTTTTTTCTTATGCTGCCAGCTACTAAAACAGGATGCATTTTTTGGTGTCACTTATCTGTAGAGATAAACCAGGGAACTTTGTGGGGGTGAGAAAACTAACTGCTGAGCAGATACCAATAGAAAATGTACTATTTATGTTCTTCATATTCAAGACACATTGTTAGCTTTGTTTTCCACCTCTAGAAAAAAATGAAAGCAGAGAGATGCAAAGGAAGCAGGGTATCACTCCTGAACTAATTAAACCAAGAACTTAAACACATTTTACTTTTCAAGAATAAATACATAAAAAGTAACTCTGACATAGAAAGTCTCTTGACATTTGGATGAAGATGCCAAGGATATTTCTTTAATACAGCAAATAAGCAGGAAAGCCTCATCAATGCTTGCTTTTGCTGTTGTTGTAGATATGGTTTAGGATGAGACACAAAGAAAACATACATCTTGCCGCCAGAAATTAGGAAGTAATGATAAATACTGTAAATAAGCAACATACTCAGACTACAACAGCACTCTGCAATTAAAACAGAAAGTCCGCTGGTCAAATTAAGTATAAGAATAGAGAATCTATCCTTTGCTAACACACTGAGACAAGCATACAGGGAGTGTTTTATGCCCAAAGTCTTTCAAACCTTGTATTACTCAAGACTGTGGATGTGTATTTCAAGAAGAGGCACCTACTTTGTAACACATGATTTACAATATCACAGAAACCTGAATTAGTGGCATTGTAGCTGACTCTCTTTTATACATCAGCACAATGCCATCTTTCAAAGAGGGCACGAAGAAAGTGGATGGTCCTCAAAGAGTGAATGGTACTGCAGGGAAGTAGATGTGAGAAGAAAACCAATTAAACAGCTTCCTCCAAACATTTCCTTTTCTTTGCCTTCTCCCTCAGCTGGAAAAGTGTAAGTGTTTTGGCCAGGTTTGGCCTTACTCTGTTTTCTTTCCTTCTCCAAATGTTATCACAAGACCAGACTCCACTATTTCCAACTTCTCTCTCCAAAATACAATTAACAAAATAGCAGACAGGAGGACAGCTCAAGTATCTGTACTGTTGTATCTCCAGGTAACCTGTGGAGCATAAGGACAAAGGAAACTGTATAGCAGTTAAGGCACTGCTGGACCTTGTTACACACCAAACACAGGTTTGGACGGAGCCCTCTTCCTTCCACAGCAAACTCATACTCATTCAATATTCAGTGATTCTCTAGAATCTCTCATCTAATAATAGATTTTAACTAGCTGTTAGATCATATCCCATCACATACATATTGCCAGCATTTCAGTTAGAGCCAGAGGCACAGAAATGTTACGAGACTTTTGTAAAGGGCTGCAGAGCTCACAAACTCATAGTCGAGAAACCCCACCTATTTGTAATTTGTCACATGCCCTAAATTAAAAATGGTCTCTTCCCTGGATCTGAGGCAAGCAAGTCCCTGGATAAGCATCAGCAGGTATCTAGAGCAGGAAACATAACAAAGAGCAACACTTCTCTCTGCAGACCCATGGTGCTTCATGAAGGACAAGTACCCAACTTTTGCCTCCTGCAAACACCATAAAATCCCACATAGCTCTTAAACAAAACCAAGACATAGTTAGGCTCAGCTCCTGAACTAAAACAGGCACATGGAGTCCATGTTGCCACTGGCTTCTTGACCGTCAAGTAGCAATTTGATGGCTTGTCCATTTCAAACCCAACACAGGATCTCCCAAGGCAGACAGGTAAAAACAAATGGACAAGCACAGTCAGTCATAAGTGTGGTCCCTACTCCAAGCCTTACTTATGATGCATTAGTTATTTTGTCTCCCTTGCACTTATTAATAGGAAAGTGTAATTGAAAAACAGCACTGTGTATTCAAAAAGTAAAGAATAATTTCAGATATGACACATGACTGAAAATTTCTTATTCACCCCTGTAAAAGGGTAGGAAAAAAAGAAAAGTAGTTATCCAAGATAAAAATTCTGCTCAAAGATTTCTCTGTTTTCCCAGTGGTTTTAAGAAGTAACATTTGAATTACATGATAAATATGAAAAATTGGTTTACCTGTACAGGTTAGTTACTAAGAAAGAGACATTAACCAGATATTCAAATATTTCAGTCTGAAAGCCCCATTAGACAATGGAGCATCATAAGCAATGCACAAAAGTGTGAAGATCCACCTCTCCTGCTAAGAAGAGACCTGAGAAAGAAAAAGTGTAATCAAAATGCTTTCTCTTCCTTAACCCCCAGCTAAAAGCTTACTCAAGTTTGCCTTATGAACAATTTTAAATAATAATGTCAACTTAACATGGTAAATGACAGCTTCAGCCATGGAGCAAACATCAGTAACATCCTGTAACCCTGACTTTGCCAGCTCTGAGGTCTGTGCACCATCACATAAGTATTCTCCCACCCTCTGCAAGGATGTCACCACTGAGCCAGTTCAGTGGGCTTCAGGTTAACCTGCTCCTCCCTCATCCCCAGCTGAGCCTGATGCTGTAACCCCATGGGCACACTCCTGAGTTCCTGAGGAAACCAATTGCCTTGAGGACAAAACAGACCTAGGTTATGCCTCTTTGCTGCTGTTCCTCGTTTTAAAATTGTCAGTGTTAAATTCCAAAAGCATTTGCTGCCACTGCCTACAAGTACCACAGTATTTTATTAAGTATATGCAGAGACGCATGTATTGGCCTTGCTCTGATTTGCTGATTTAGGATTCAAAGCCAGGCAAGACAAGGGGATAAGACCCGTTTGCTCTCCGAAGCACTCTTCTGCTATAGTATATGGGCACCACAGGCTACACCAATATTGAAATGCAGGTGATGTCTCAGCAGCAGCTTCATCATGTCCCTTCTGTAGTGCTACTCAGTCCTAGGGCAATCACTTCTTACTGGGATAAACTAGAACAGGGCCACAGAGGGTTTTCCTCATTTGCAAAGTCTCCAAACAGCTAAGCCACATTCATAATCAGAGCAACGTAAAAGAGGTTTACTATACTTTAGCTACAGGAAAGAATAGCATTCTTAAAAATTAAATGCTCTCAGTAATCATACAGAACATGCACAGTACGTAATACATACCAAACAAAATCTAGCAGCAAGACCTAGCATTATGCAAATTCTTTATAACATAAAGGGGACAAACTTTTACTTCTGCTCAACTGTGAGACGTTCCACCAAGGTTTTTTAAGCAAACACAAGGAATAGAAAAACACACATTCTCACTTGCCAATGTTTCACTTCCCAAACATAGCAGTGAAAAGTTTCTTCTCCTTTGAAGAATTTGCATCTCACGCAGCAAATGTCAAAAACCACTGCCTGTGTAAGATCCTGCAGAGAAGCTATTTACATAGACCAAAAGAAAGAACAACTTAAAAGATCGCCACTCAAAACCAAGTTATCTGTTTCCTTCTAACACATGAAGAACTGTCACCACCGTGTCCCTGCCACCTCATGATACAAAAACTTAACAAGCAGCTCCAGAAAAATGCTTTACATATTTTTACTTTGGTACTATTTTTTTCCTTAGAAGAGTACACCTCACACATTTTCTGAGAGCAGGAAGTTATGACAAAAAAAATTGTCAGCTGTATCTCATACTCAGCTCCATTGGCTTTATCTTGAATCTTGGTATGTTTTACTCCTTACTTGCAAAAAAAAAACCAAAAAAAAACCAAAAAAAAAACCCAAAAAAAATCCAAACAAAAAAACCAAAACATGGAAGAAAGAAGAGAGAAATCTAAGAAGCATGAGACATGAACAGTTTGGTAGCTTAAAATTAGAACTGAAGTAAAAAGAACTCTAAATTTTGGTTTATCTCATGATATTCCAGTGACTGGCAAGATTTAGCATTTGGAATTGGCAATACAGCATACCATATAACTACATAACCATAAAGAGACCAATTAGAGTTTACTATGAGGACTATAACTTTGACTTGCCTGACATTAGCACATTTAAGTGCCTTAGCCATAACACCACAGTGTTCAATACCAAAGCATTATGTACCTGTCCTGACCTAAGAAAGACAAATTTTATGTCTAAATCCTATCCATACAGGCAAGAAATGACTATTTAGAGTTCCGTTTATTATTTGTTACCGATTTCAGTTATACTTAAAAACTATTAAACAAAACAAACATGGACACCTGCTTTTGACATTAGGCCAAAACCATTTCTGCTACACTGAACTACAGAGTTTGTGGCACCACTAAGGCAAACAGGGAAAAAAATTCAGATAAGTACTTGAAGCAGAATCAGAGAACATACTGGGTTAGAAGGGACCTTAACGTTCCTCTAGTTTCACCCCCCTGCCATAGGCAGAGACATCTTCCACTAGGTACCACTGGAACTATAAAACTATTACCTTGAACCAAGACAAAACCTGTAAGAATACAGATAAACAGAAAGACAAATAGGTTTTCTTAAAACCAATTCATATTTTTCATTTTAAAATAAAGATTAATTTTTAATTTGAACATTCAATTTCTGACACAGAACAGCATTTCTTGACTATACATAGTCTTGGCTTCCAGATACATTTTTGTCATCTGCTAGTTAAAGCAAGTATGAGTTTATACAGCCTGTGTTTCACATTATCTTCTTTGCCCTGCTCCCGTTGCACCTTGTGGCAAAACCAGTTTTCTGAAAGTCAGTGACAAGATGTACACAATCTGCAGATCACAAAGGTAACTTTTCAAACAATTATAATTGCACTGTTTACAAACTGACCCACATTTTTTATAAGCTAAATTCTCTATTACATCCATAAATACAGTATATTACAATTATCCAAAAAAAGAAAGACCAAATTGATAACTCTGAATTCTTCATGTCTGACAGCCTCGATGTTAAATTTTTTTCACCAGTTTTTATGCACCAAATATACAGTACTCAATGTGATTGACCAGTGTAAGCACCCCCTTCACATTCTATAACATAAATAAAAATTTGAATCTTAAGGAGCTTACAATGGCAATTATTTCACACACTTGAATCCTTACGTTCGAGTTATTTCCTTAACTGAGACAAGCAGCCAAACACTTTTAAACCAGCTTTACCATCAGCTCTGCAGTCTTAATTCTACCTTCCTAATGTCTATTTGTGCAATGAAAGAGCTACTCTAGGAGAACTGGTAATGAGATCAGCAAGTGTATATAACTAAAACCCACACCACAATGCACATATACAATAGGGCAGGATGAAGTTTACATAAATGCTGTAAAGCCTGGGCATCCCAGCAATGCAGTATTTCACTCTGAAACCTATCTGCTAATTAATGTTTTCCTGTGCTGAATGACCTCGGCACTTCTTTTTTGCCCCTAGAAAGACAGCAAATATCACCACACAAAATGGTGCAAAAGCTGTATACGACATGGTGACGCACCCTGCCTCTCTTGGTGGATAGTAAGTCCTGATTGTTCAGAAGGAGCCTTATGGCTGTGTCATATTTCCAGCTATGCAGGACGACCCAAACAGTAGTGATGCCAAGCAGGAGGGGAGCTTCTCACTGTAAAGGCACACAACACCGTTCTCTGCCTTCCCTCTCCTCTACCACTGCCCCAAAGGGGCTGGAGGGCTCTCACTGGAACACTCTCTCTTATTGCAAGTTCTTTTCATTTAAAAACAAAAAAATTAAAATGCAAGGATTTTTGTAAGAGAAACTGTTAGGTGACCATAACCACAGGGTCACCAACTGGCCTCCTCTGTAATTGCAAGTCAGCTCATAAACTACTACAGTCAGTAAGGCAGCATCATAGCAATTAGTATCTTTCAAAGACAGAAAAATGTTTTTATGTTTAAGCACTGTAGAGCACAGTCTCTTACCAGTCAAAACAGAGCATATGTCTTAATTTAAACATTTGCTCAGCATGTTTTGTGCCACTTCCTGTGTCTTAAGCATCTGTCTGAATTTGTCTAAACAAGTGGGAGAAAATGACACTTTCCTTTGCTGATGAACAGCAAAACCTGGATGATATGGAAGTTCTTGTCATCATGCATGCTATTCTGCAGTTGCAAGGGGAAAGGTTATTTCAACAGTAACTCATGGAGTAGCAGTAACAAACTTCCCAGTAATTACCAGGACCTCTCCACAGAACAGCTGCCTAATAGCTGTGAGGAAAAGAAATCACAGAATCTTGTCAGAGAACTTAGCAGTTATTACCAAATAAAAGATCTCTGGTTTAACTCCAGAATAATATATTTTCTAACTTTTCATAAGCTTCTAAGCTTTTCTGCTGGCTTCAGAGGCTAAATAACCTAAAACTGGGACAAACAAGCCTTAGTTGTCAAACTGATTTGACAGCGTATTTTTTTACATTTTGTGACTTTAATCGAAACGCCACTTGTTTTTCTCTTCCTCCTCAACAGTACTGCATGTGCTGCAGTCTTCAAAATTTCACTTCTAATCTTTCTCATTTTGAAGTTTTTCCGTTTAGTTCTGACTACCCACTGCACCTGAATCTCTATCAAATCGTTCCTACTGTTTACAATAGAGAACAAATTCAGCCNGGCCAAGTCCAGGTTGTGGCAAAAAAAGAAAGACAAGAAAGAAGAGTGTATTTTTTGTTGCACAGGTAGAGCATATAAAAAACATTTCTCTGTAATGTGTATGTTTTATCACCAGGTCAAAATTCTGCCCTAAACTAAACAAATTGATTCCCATCTTTAGCCCCATAGGAAAATAATTTACTAAGCCTTAAGAAGCAAGAAGAGTAAAGGCTAGGATGTCACAGAGCCCATATATTAACTCAGTCAGCAATAAATCTCCCCTTACTCTCCATACTACTTTCTTAAATAACTCACTATAAAGCCCTAACCTAATTAAAAACAGCTTTCTCGGCAACAGTGGCCTTGATTTCACTTATTTACAGATTAACTGCAGCCTCCGTTTGGCCAATCCAGTCTATTCCCTGTATCACACAGGGCCTTTTATCTGCCCTGGACAGCATTTTCTCCAGCAGATGAAGTAGATGCCGATTGATTTGCTGTCGAGCATGGTAAATTAATAGCAACAAATTGCTGAGGGCCCCATCTCACTGCTCCACCATGCTTCGGCAGTTTTGCTTTATTTGCTCCATGATGGGCAGCAGTCAGGCCTCTTCAAGTCAATTTCTTCTTAACAACCTGCAATACTTTTCAATGGTGAAAATAGAGCTATTCCTTGTAAGACAGAAATCAATATCCTATTGCCCTTAGAAAATGCTAAACAAGCAGTATTGGCAATCCACTTGGTACTAGAGGGTATCAGATATAATGCAAATCCATACTACTTCCCTCCTCGTAGTTATTACAGCTTGCTAAAAGGTTCCTAATCTCATTTATCATCATTTACCATCGACTACTGCAGCTATGATTATGATATCCTATCAGCTAGCAGAACCCTTTCATTTCTATCCAATTAATATTTTAGCAGCACTCAAATGGTTGCTGCCCAAGTCTTGTAATAAAATTTACATGGATTGGACTGATGTTTTTTCCTATGATCTTAAAAAGCCATTTCATCTATTTTTTAATACCCAGCATCTTAAAAGACCTAAATTTTTCTTCCAAAAATGCTGAAATTCAACATTCTAGCACATGAATTAGTTCAAAGATGACGTCTAGGCAAAAAGTGTGAAAAAGAATTTATGTATTGACACCTCTAAAGAAACATAAAATAAAAAATGAATGCCATATCCTATTTATACTTTCCATCAGTCCCGTTCACAAATATCTCGTCTACAGCCAAATACAGACACTCATTTTAAGCAATAATTACAATTCCAAATTAAACATTCAGCAAGCGTGTTTGATTACAGCAATTTAAATAAACTGTTTACCATAACATTAAAACAGTCTAATTTCAGAAATTAAGCCAAATGACCATCTCCGAACAGTAAGAGCATGTTAGAAACACAAACCAGTGAATTAACCATTCATAAATATCAACTGAGCCTCTTTAAAATGTTTTAAAAAGCAACTTAAGAAATGGGCATTCTTTAGACCACACTCAAGCGTCACACTAATATTAAAACTTAAAATTGTAGGGACATATGCGCTTATACTGGACTCAAAATTCTTAATTCAGTATCTTTTCCTTCCAGAACATGTTACTTTTGAAGCTGTATTGATCCTAAACAGAATATCAAAAATCAGCTTAGTATTTTAGGCTATAACATCACATGTGACAACATACCCTACACTTGTCTTTTAAAAAAATACAAATTACTAATTCCACCAGTCTAATGCTATTTACTCAGTTACCAAAATTTAAATTAATTATGTTCTCAAACATAATTGTTAAAAATTGGCAACATTATGCAGGCTTAATTAAGATTAAATCCAATTTACTAAATGTACTTTAATTGGTACTAATTACATTAGCTTTCCTTTCAGAATGACAAATTCCCCATAGGTTTCACTTAATAGTCTATCAAAATCAAAACAGGATG
Organism: Regulus satrapa; assembly: GCA_013396955.1. NCBI lineage: Eukaryota > Metazoa > Chordata > Aves > Passeriformes > Regulidae > Regulus > Regulus satrapa. The sequence continues at coordinate 22,392 of VWZN01021208.1, forward strand.
ACTGATTATGAGCATCACACAAGGGATGGGAAAAGAGATGCTCTTCCCCCAGCCACACAGGCACACTCACTACCACTGC
>VWZN01021209.1:0-12369 GCA_013396955.1 Regulus satrapa
GAAGCATTCTGGGTAACATTGTTTCGTTAAAGCTCTTATGTTATCTGGCATACTTTTTAGACCAAAATTTCAAAAATAGACATTCTTTAGCTGTTGGAAGTTTTTAAATTAAAATGTGAAATGTCTGAGTGGGTGGATCTCCCCCAAAAAAAATCACCAAATCCTTCCATTAAATTTATTTTCTAGTTTTCTTCTTAATAATTGAATGCCAGATTTTTATTTCTTGAACCTAAGAAAAAAACTTTTAGGGTTACTGGTTATTTAATTTCTGGAGCATTACAAGTGTTGCTCAAACGTTTTTGGTTTTTTTTTTCCTCCTTGTAAATTGTGTAGGTGGTATGTGATGATAACGTTTTGAGAGAGAATAGGGAAGCAATTGGGACTGCAGAGCTTAAATTATCCTGGCACGTAGTGACTTGTATAAAGATTTTAAGGTAACAAGAACCATAGCTATCTGCTTCTATAGGCTCTCTTATTCATTTGCTTGCTTCTGCTCTGTTTTTGGGGGATTTGGGTTTGTTTTATTCTGGATTTTTTTCCTGGAGGTTTCCAATACAGGACTATTATTCAGTTTTTGCTGCACCAAAACAAACTCTATAGTCTAGGTAGGGTTTGCAATGATGAGTGCAACTTGAATACTTTCTTTGTCGATGGGTTGGATGCATTTTGGCAGCTGTGTTGTCTTAAATCCTAGTCTAGACAAGAGAATTAAAGGTGTGTTATGAGCTCGGTATCCTTTCTTAACATTAATGTCATGGGACTCGCTCAATTAGTTGGGTGCTGTATTCTTCAAAAATGCAACGGTGGCAATATTTTAATTCTGGTCTTTGTTGGCACTAGACTGGGTGAAAGATCAGGTGAAGGACAAAAAAAAAGGAATATTTTTAGATTTTATTCATTTGTTTTGAAATAGATGTAGATAGAGCTTTAACAATTTTAAAAATACTGTCTTCTGTAAAAGTCATGTTAATGAGGAAGACATTAAAGCATTTTAAAAATATTAGAATGTGATAGTTTAGGGTAGTTGTCTGTGGTAAAATAAAATACAGTTCTTTATAGAATGGTTTGGGGACTTCCATTATTGTTCTGGTTAACAGGTAGCCACCTTAACTAAAAGATTAATAGTGTTTGAGATTCCCATGCGAGTTTCAACTCAGCTACAATTTAATTTGAACTGGAAATGAATTGGATAAGGCACTGAACTTAAGTGCTCTGAATGTTGTGAAGAAGAGCTTTGATCCTGGATTTCTGATTAATTGCAAGAAAGGATGCTTTCAGGAAATTGCCAAATAGGTCACCACTAGCCTATACACATGTCTGCAGAATTATGAGCAAGTTTTCATAAGAGAATGTTTGAATTGTTTGCCCTCTTACTCCTAATATATTTTACAGTAAAGAGTATAAGCCAGGACTGATTAACCTACTTTATCTGATTAGATCTGGTTGCAGTTTCCAGCATTGTTGTAATGTCTTTTACAATGCTGTACAAAATCTTACTTGAAAAGTTCTATAAAATAATTGGAATGCTTCTGTCTTTTCAAAAAGCTGTGAACTTTATAAGACCGATATAGCAATGCACGAATTCTCTCCTCGATAATTCATTTTCTTTTGAAATGTCCTTACTGCATTTTTAATTTAATTTATAAATTTTAGAAACTCCTTGGTTTTGTTAGAACTAAACAATGACTACAAAATGTTGGGGGTTTGTACCATTTTCCCTGGAATTTAGAAATGAGTGGGGGAAAAAAATCTGGTGGGTTTTTTTGTGTGGTTTTTTTTGTTTTTGTTTTTTTTAACCCACCTCTGCACTTAATGATACAGAATGCTGAACAAGTGTAGTTTTTTGAACCATGACATCACTCCTAATTTATATACTGGTACTTGTAAATACATGTTTTTAGGAAGGTATGTTTTCAGTCTGTGGATTACTTTCTACTGCCAAAAGAACTTGATGTATTAATACGTTTTCCTAGTAGTAGCCTTCTATTTCCAGGTTCAGAATTTGCCCCTCTTCTGCTGAAATAATTCTGCTGAAGATCTGTCACACAGTGGTGTTTTGTGGTTTAGTTGTGGGGTTTCTTTAATTTCAGAAATTCGGGTTGGGGTTTTTAAAAATAATTTGGAGGGCAGAAGATGATTATGTGGAATTAATTCTCCTGGAAGATATTATCAGATGCCTTTTGTACCCTTCTAATCCCACAAAGCAAAAAAATCTAACTGGTCTGAGTGTCTTTCAGTCTCCAGTTAAATCCAGGCTCTCCATCTCGGTTCTTAAAGAAGGCATCTGCTCTGTTAGTCTCAGATGCAGTTAGATTCTTGGTAGCTGACATGCAGGGCACTCCCTACGATGCCTGGAAGAGAGAAAAATGAGTCACTTTCTGCTGGGTTAAGGCTGCTGAAGTCCACTGTCAAAGTCCAAGTGATTATGCGAATTCTCACATAGCTTTCTTCCGTTTGGGTGTGGTGTTAGGTTTGGAGGGAGGGGAGTGGGGGCTGTCAGTGTGGTACCACTTAAATCTGTTTGATCTGCCTGGATTCTTGAACAGATGAGCTCCTCAGGATGCATGGAGGCTTTGGAGGTAGGAGAGGTTGGTTTCGTTATTGTACCAAATGTGCAGGATGCAAGCAGGCACTCCTGGCATCGATCTTCTGAACATGCAGTGCTCTAGAACAGATGCCTTTTTTAATATATTTTTCCCCAGCACCAACCTTCTCTTTCTGTGTGTTTCATTTAGAAATAAATGAGACCCGGGCCTTATAGGAAAAAACCACCAAGCTATTTTGGATAATTTCCTTAAGAATCTGCTTTGCTCTAAGGTGTATAATACTATTGCAGCAAACCATTCAAACTACCAAGTCATATATGCAGGATCTTTTCTCTTGAGAAACAGGCTTGGCCATGGGTCAAAACACTTGAAAAGAGTGGGAGAGGAATGGAAGTTAGTATGTCATCATGAAGCAACACTGACCTTTCCTGAAGTATTGGTCACGTGGACTAGGGGAGTCTTCTGGTAATTGTTAACTGTATGGGATATCAATTTTTGCATTTTTGCAGTGACTTCCTAGTTTAAAGAGCATAAGCGGTGCTGAGAAATTACTGGGTACCAGTCCTCGTACCTTTCTTTATCTTGTACATCCAATCTTGTACATTCAAACTTTTTCTGTTGTTCCCTTGGGATTTGTGAATTTACCTTCATGTGTTTGCACTTACCTTCGTAGTGGTACATCTTCAACAAAAAGATTGAAAAGTATTTTCTAAATCTCTCTTGCATTTTAGTGGTTAGAACAGTCTTATGGGAAAAGCAGATGTGAAACTCCTATGACTAAAGGAGGTGTGTGCTGCACATCTGTCACCTCATTGATCAGGGTTGTAATAGCTGTACTATGTTAAATGTGAGAAACAACATTAACACCACTTGCTTTTATTCCCAGGGCTTTCTGTGGAAGTGTTATCTGTTGTGGGTTTGTTGAATATCTAACTATTGTTGTGTTAGTAGACTCAATAAGCAATGTTTGGTGAATTGGGCCTCTTGAGGGACTTGGCTGCTTGCATAAGCCTTTGGTTCCAGTATGTGGCTCAGCTGGCCTTGCACAGCTCGAGGCCTTCAGCTAGATACCTTGTTTTGACAAAAACTGGGGTGGGTGCAACTTTTCAAGAAATTCTGTGGGAAGGGAGAAATTTTGTGGAGCAGTCTCTTGGTCGTGGGCTTCTAAATGTTTCTGGAGTCCTGGTATATTTATCTACCTCAGATTTGCTTTCAGGCTCAGAAATATTTGCCAACAAAATGAGTTAATATCTCTACCTCCTTTTTCACATCAGTTTCATTCTCTGTTTTGAGCAGTGAGTTTCTGAAAGCCTTCGTATGACTTTTTTTAATATAGAATATGAAGTAGGCCACAGACTTGATGATCAAAACATCCACAGCATAGGCTTAACAAGTCTTGTACTACAGATGCCTTCCTTCCCCAGAAGGAGTTCTATGCACAGCTTATATTATATTGCTGATTATAAAATTTTATTTGGAGTAGAATCTCTTAGAATGTCTATCCTTAATGGTTTGAGGGATGATAGACTGTTTCCTAGAAGGAAGCTGGAGAAGATGATATCAGCCTGTCAAGAATCCTAGAGTTTTAGTGTTAGGTATCAAACAGGAAGAAACTTGATTTGTTTGCCTTCCTTAGTATCTCTTCTTAGTTTGGTTACTCTCTTAGTTTGGTTGTCTGCAGCCTCATTTAACATTAGAAGCTGCAAATGCACAGCATGTCTTTTTGTGCCATCTGTTTCTCCAGTAGTTGGTATAGGTTGGCCATGTGAGAAAATCAATAGCCTTGTGCTCTTTGGTCCTTGATGTTCTAGAAGACTTAGGCATGATGGCATATTCTAGAATTTCACTCAATCCAAATATTCCCAAAATTCATTAAAACTGGATAGGAGCCAGGTTGCCTGCTGGCACATGTGGTGCCTGTGTGGCTGTGTTTTGATGGGACTGGGGTTGAAGAGTCCTTTCATGCCTTTAGACAACATAATGGGGTCAACTGATCATTTTGCCTGGACTGCATTAATGGATAGCTAATAATCTTACCTTTAGTCTGGCCCTATACAGGATATAATTGTTCCATCTGGGGTTTTGTAACCTCTGTAACTTAACAAAGTATCACTGTATTATTATGTAGTTGCCACAAATTTCTGAGTCTGTTTTACTATCTAGCAGTTTTTAGACAGACTACTTGTAACTCTTGTTTCTAATGGTCTCTTGTAACCAGATTTCTTAGCAACCAAAATCAGATACTTGCTACCCATCAGATAAGTCTGTTAACAACTGTTGGCGAGGAATGCTGTTCCTATTAACACTCTGACTTCCAGTTTGTATATTGTGGGAATGGTCCTGTTGCCACCAGGCCTTTTGCCCTAGATTCTGCACGGAGCATGTAGTTGGAAGACTTGCTCCTCATCTGTGTGAAGGTGGTTTTCAGGAACCATGATGAGCAAATGCAGTCCTTGGACAGCCTCCTGATGGGCTGGAGCTACTGTTCCTTTCTTCTTTTTGGTTTACACTATTGGTTATGCCTGTAATTGCCAAGAGCTCAGCTACTAGGCTGCAGTGGTGGTTTGTAGACCAGGACATGAACATTGAACAGGAAGCAGGGCCCTTTCTCAAGGGAAGGAAGTGACAGGCACTTGCTGGTGATATGAACCCTCCATCACAAGACTAAACTGTAGCAGGCAGGGTTCAAAGGGCCCTTATCTCTAAGAATTGTATCACTAGAAGCTGAAGATAAGCATCATGGTAGCTTGATGGTGGAAAGGTGGTTTATCCAGACTGCTTCCTCTTAGGTACTTTAGTAACTCTTTGAACAAATTCATGCAATTCAGCTTTTACTTAACCAAGTTTACAATATAACTCTGTTAGGAAAAGGAAAAGAAAACATACGTAAAGCTGCCATTCAGAGTACTTGAACTTAAAATGTCCAAATTGCTCTGGAACATAAGGAAAGGGAAGGAAGGTTCTGTAAATTGCAGAGCTTACTAATGTCTCCCTAGGCTTGATAGGAGCACATTGGAGAAAAAGAAACAACCGTGTGTTTGCAAACTTTTCACCTCTGAAAAGAATTGCTGCATTGTAGCTTTACAGAGGAAAGAAGTATGATTTTTGAAAAAGGAAAATGTTTTCTTTCCATGGCTTCTCAAGAACTTGGTCATTCAGAGTAATTGCTGCAATTTTTTGCAGGATATTGCCTTTTCTCTTTTTTTCTCATGAACTATATTTGGTAAAAAATACACAAAAAACCCCGGAGATAGGCATCCTTTTTAAAATGAGATGAGTATATTCAATAAAGAAAACAAATAGCCTAAAAATGTGAAATCACATAACTTGGTGAATGTTGAATTCTCCTCCAGATGGTTTTTAGTCAGAAATAGTGTCTGCCATCGTGATATCTACATGTGCCAGAGAGAGACAATGGTAAGCTCAACCTTGGATGAAAGCTGAGAAGGCACACCTTGAAAGTCCATCATTACTCTAAAATTAAGCAATTGTATTGCCTTCCTAGCTGGGATAATTAGACTGGTAATTGAAGTTTACATTCTTCTCCAAGAGATGATCAAAACGCTTGCTTTGAAAGACTTTGTCTGTCAGCAAGAAATGTGGTTAGATTAAAAGGACTGGGAACAGTCTGGGCTTCACACCTCCGCACACATCTTCAGATTAATTGGAATGGCCTTTCTGAATAGGACAACTAAATGTGGAAAAATAATTAGTGAACTATTTTCAGGAAATTCTAGTTACCAATTAGTGATTCAATGAAGAAGGGTAATGGACAGTGGGGTGTGTGTACAGTACCTTTAGACATAATCTCTTTCTTAAAGAGAAACCTTATTTTAAAAATATTTCAATTTTTTTCAAATATTTTCTTACTGTTACTTTTGAGGGTTAAGTATACAAATTACCATCCTTTCTGTCCCCAAAATGTGACAAATAAGCATGTAAATATTTGGGTAATATTTTGTTTCTTAGACTAAAATAAAGTACATGGTTTCTTTAAGTTAGCTCAGAAGGAGAGACAGTTAAAATGTATGTTTATGTAAAACACACACAAATACATGCATATATGTACACATGAGGTTTTCAGTCTTTTAGCCATCTGGGGTCAGGACTCAGAATAACAGGAAAAAAAAGAATATATTAATTCTATCAGGTTCTGCAGTCATCTTCTGTTTAAAATAATTTAAAATAGGCTTTGTCTACATGTGAAAATTGTTTCACCCAATTACTTCTGAACAAGTTTGTTTAAACCAATGTAAAGCCACTTGTTTGTCTCATACTTAATTTGAGCAATACTAAAATTGGTATCCATGTGGGAATTCACAGCATTTCCGAGAGGTTTCTTAGGTTGGCCTGGTTTGTTTGTGTTTTCTCCTTCTGGAAAAAAAAAAAAAAAAATCATGTCAGTAAGAGGCGTAGGGCCCGATTTTGTTCTGTTTCCCTCTCTCACACTCATGCATGGGTTGCTTTATCTGGCAGAGTGGCAGCGCAGAACCGCTCCAGTGCCCAAGGGATGCTGAGAGCCAGGGGGCCTTGGGCTCTGACCCTGGCACTGCCGGCACAGCTTTGGCATGGCCAAGGTGCCCATGTCCCTAGGGATGCAGCAAAGTGGTGGTGGTGGTGGAGTCCCAGGGGCCAGCCTTGCTGGTAGGGTTAACAGGTACAAGATAAAAAGGTCTGCAGGGTCAACTGGCTGCCACAGAGTGTCTTTGTGGGCAATAAGATGGCTGTCAGACAGGTTAGTGAAACTCTTCTGGGGAAAAGGAGCTTTATATAACCTAGATTAGACCCAAGGAAATTAACATTTATACAGTAGTTAATATATAAATAGCTTGACATCTGAGATGATGAGTATATTTGAGTTCTTCATTCTAGCTTGCTTCATTTTGGTAGTTAATCAAATATTAGGCATGAGATATACATACACCCATCTATATATGTGAAGAAAAGTGAAATGTTTAGATTTTGCTGTTTTACTAGGTGCCCTGTATTTAATGCTGTATTATAAACAAGTTCTTATTAAGAAATTTCTGGATATTCGAATGGATTATGTTCACAACACTGATTCAGAATTAAGTAGTCTGTTGTTTTTCTTTAATTGGTACCCATCTTATTGTAGAGAGAATGAAAAAATCTCTTAAGGAAATTATTTCGGAAGTTTGTGTTTAAGCTAGAAGGGAGGTTCTTGAGAAGTTTTTCTCTATCTTTATTCCACTTTGAGGTAGTATGTTGGGAGGCAGTATTTTGTATTTGAAGATGAAGCAAAATTTATTTTAATAAGAACAATCAAGTAACAAACAATCAAAAAATCCTGACAGTTCTGAAGGTCTTATTTTGGTCTGTTCATCTTTAGGTATGGAAACAATTTCACTTAACAAGATGATGATATGCACTTTTTGAATAAAAATTTCTGGAGTTAGAAAGTTGAAAATGGAGGTGGCTTCTTAAACCTGTGCAGAATAAAACTTTCTTGGTGCCCTGTTTATTCTAACATTCCAATTATTTATAGCAGACATATGGTAATTAGGTAAATTTTTCTGTAAGATAAGGGCCACCAACTTTCTGAAGTCATGACAGAATGATTTTGCTTACCAAGTTGAAAATAAAATGTTCTGGTAGAAACTTGGCAGGAGTGAAGAGGTTTTCAGAATATCTGCACACAATACTAGTCAAGACCTTGGATTTTTTTTGTTGTTGGAAGAGAAGGGTTTGACTATGGACAAAAGGACATGTAATCAGAATATTGTTTCTGCAGTTAAAGAGACAATTATACTGTTTTGTCCTGAAGTGGTTCACTGTATCAGTGTGGTCACTTGCTTACAGTTTCTGTAAAATAGTCAGTTTTCTGAAAAATATCCAAAGTTTTACCTTAATTGTACCTTAATGAAGAAGATCTGTCTCTACAAAGCATTTTTTGCAAAGTTTTTTTTTATGTGCATTGCAGGATGTTTTTATTAGCTTGAAGGACATTAAGCTGTGTGCTTCTTTAGTTTCTAGGGCAACAAAATTCTGATTTGAACTAGACACACAAATCATTTCAGGCTATGTAGTATCATAAAAATTCTGGTGTCTACCTGCCTTAACTTCTACATGGGTACTGATGGGAGAGCAGAAGTTCAGGCCTGGTTGTTTGCCAATTAGCCCTGTTATTTTTGTTTTCCTTAAGTTTTAGTGACCTGCAGCTAGGTTCATTGCAAACAGTCAAATTCTTTAAAAAGCAAATAAATAAAAGCCTCTGTGGAACTGCAGTTTGTATCAGTATGTAATGCTCGATTCTGCAGACTAGGTCGTGACAGTCAAATTATCACAGGTGGATTTTGTGACCTAGGCTTGCATTTCAGGGGCCAGGTCTGGGTAGTGCCAAAAGTCGGGAGCCTTTTACCTTGGAGTAAAAGGCTCTTACCTCGGGATGGAAGAGAAACTGTTTCTTTCCCTGGGGTTCTGACTGGACAGGACAACACGGTTGTTCCTGAACTCTAATCCTTTGGAAGCAGGTGATGTTACTAAGAAGGTTTTGAATTAATTGTTAGGCCTGTTCTTGAAGACTGTAAAAGTGTAATTTTAATGAGCTAGAGAAAATCCTATTAGAATAGTTTAAACAAGTTTTGCTGTGGAATTTTTATCAGTGTTTATAAATTGGTTAAAGTAATAGGAGTGCATTGGCTTTGAAGAGTGAACTAATACTTTAGAGGACTATAGTGTTCTGGCCCTTTTAAAATGCATATGCATTTCACTATTTTTTGATATTTTTACTTTATGTATCCACTAAAAGAATTTGCTTTTTATAGTTTAAATAAACAAGGATAAAGGATTTGAAGTTATCATTAACTTATGCTTGGGCTTTAGTTAATTCTGCAAAGTCTGGTTAGTACATTTTGCTTTCAGAATTCTAAGATATATGTCTATCTTGAGGCCTGTAAGTATGATTATCACTTCCTCTACATAAATGAATAGCTATAAATATTTATATAACTTTGTCATTTGTTTCCCAGCCCATTTTTTATGTAAACAAACATTATGCAACTCACTTGTTCGCTTGTCTCATCTTCCTCTGTTACCTGCAAGTTAAGTTTTGAATTCTGCAGTGCAGTTAAACTAAATTAAACATTAGGACAAATTCCCAAAGAGATCATGGAAAGCCTGTCCTTGGAAGTTTTCAAGACTGAATTGTGCATGGCCCTGAGAAGCTGGTTGAGATTTCCTGGTTGACCTTGCTCTGAGCAGGGGGTTGGACCGGAGACTTCCCAAGGTCCCTTCCTGCCCAGATCAACATCTGGAATGAATTAGAAATCTAAATAATGATTAAGTTCTGTCAGAATTAGTGGTGGGGAAGACACACTGTCACTGCTCTAGTTATGGAGGAAACTCTTAATCCTAATTATGGACTGAAGAATGGTGAGGGGAAAAGTTGTAGGCAGAAGGAAAAACTAGAACCTTAGATAGCAGCATTGATAGACTCTTAAGAAACTAGACCTACTGTTGCACTCATAAATTACTTTACAGACTCTGTGCTTCATACAGTCTGGATGCTGTTTCAGCTTTTCCAAAAGGATTATTAACAGTATTTTATTGAAAGGATTTTTTTTTTTTTAAGCTGGACAACAGGCATAAACTTGGATATATCTGAATTGGTACAAATGTCTTAGGTCACTTTCTTTCTCCTCCCTTACCTTTGTCAGTGCTTGCTTGTGCAGGAAGTTTACAGTATATTTTAAAATGTTACACTAGTTTAGATAAACATTTGCACATCAAGATATGGTTCTGAGAGAAATTTCTTGTGACAAAGCATGTATTGATAAACCAATAGTAGTGCATTTTAGGGTCACTGTTGTTTGAACACAGCAATGTAATAACTTTAAACTATAAAACAATTGGAATCCATAGGTTTGTGTGATGTGCAAGAGACTTGCATTGCTTTTGACAGGTATCTGCATTTTTCTTTGCCTTTGTAAAGGGGCCTATTCAGTTCCACCTCACCAGAATAGGCAGGTTTTATAACCTTGTAGAGTTTTGTTCAGAGGAGCAAGGAAGAGGAGAAATCCCTCAATGTCAGCATATGTTTTAAGGTATTGTGAGCCTTTGCAGTTTCTGCTCAAGCCAGTGGTGTTGAAGGGAGGTAACAACCTTGACTTTGTCCCCAAAGCTGGTATTCTTGCTTCAAGGCACACCTAATCCACCAGCTTTATTCTTTCTGCTGACAGGTTTGATGTTGACACAGAATCTCCCCCTAATCCTAAAATTTTGTGATGTTACATAGCTTGCTGCTGAAAAGAAATCCCAAAATGTTGTGGTGTTACATAGCTTACTGCTGAGAATAGTTAAGATGCAGAGTGCTTTTCTACTTCAAGAGCAAGCAAAACTGCTACTGCATCCTTCAAGATGTTCAAATTGCCTCCATCACTAAGGATGGAAGACCTCAGAAGTGTTTATATGCCATAGGCAGTAGAGGTTAAAGCTGACAGCTCCCCTCTTCAGATGGAGAGCAGAGGTACAGAGTTCAAGGGACTTGCTAGAAATTGCACAGGAGGTCTGTAACAGGGGTGGAACTGAACCCATATCTCTTAAATCACAGGTCAGCATTCTTGCTTGATGCCTAATGCTTGTGCTCTAAGACATCAGAGGATACAATTTAATTATAAGTGGTTATATCTGAAGAAGTGGTCATTTAAAAGAAAAGTCTGGTTTTTGACACTTCAGAATACAAATAAAAGATATATTATAGTCTCTTTAATTTTAGAGTCTTCTATATGTTGCACACTTGGTAGGTACTGAAAGCTTTGACATATCCAGTCATGCTCATTAAATTGGAATAAACATTAGTATATTAGCATGGATATGGCTTTAAAATATTCAAGGTAAAAAAACGAATGTGGTTATTATGAATAATTTTCAATTACAGATGCAAAGCTTAAATATTGAAATGTGAGGCCTAATTTTCAGGATGTTGAGCTATTCCTACAACTAGCAGTAATTTAAAAAAAAAATTAGGTGCTCAGCTTTAAGGTCTGGAAATTTTTTGAGCAAGAACTTTTTTGTATTTAAGCAGCTATAACATGCCTTATAATCTGTTAGTAGTTTTCTTGACAAGTAGACTTATTTGAGTATGAACTGAGTAGAGAGACAGGAGCTAGATTAAATTGGTACAGCTGTGAAAATCTGATTTCTAGGACATTCTGATTTTCTTATTGCTTTTAGAGATTAAACAACAGAAAAAGTCAGGTAAAACATTGGCCTTATAGTTACTTGTGGTTATTGCTTCTTAAGCTAAACGAAGGAGCAGAAAATTTGAATTTGCAAATTCCAATGTTTCTGAGTTGCTAAATGTGCCAAGCATTTCAGGGTTTCAACAAGATGATATTGATGCTTGGTTGTGTAAGATGAGAATTTTGATTGGCATAGAGAGGGAACTCAAGGATTAACATCTTGTTTGGATATGCTCCCAGCAAACCTGCTGCTAAGAAGGTAGATTTTAGATATCCCTTAGAGTCTTTTCAGTCTTGATAATAGACTTAAATGTTAGCTATGAATTTTAATGATAGATACTAGGGAGAAGTGTCCTTTTTAAGGTGTAAGAAACTTCATGTTTGTGAAGGCTTTTGGGCATCTGAAATGGCAGTAGATGAGAACTGAAGCTACTTGTGTCATTTGGCTCCTTGTCATCCCCAGCACTCAGAAAGCCGTTTTCCCTCACCTGTGCCAGAGCCTTACTTGGAGTGGAAAAGTGCCATGGGACGTAGTTTAAACATTCATGAAATTCTGCAAGCTTAATGAGAAAATGTCTCCCTAACAACTTAATGATCAGGGATTTTTTTTTTTTTTTTTTTTT
>VWZN01021209.1:12380-117380 GCA_013396955.1 Regulus satrapa
TTTTTTTTTAGGACTTAATTTAGTGACTAGTGAACCCTTAAAACATGTTGATAGACCTTTGAATTTTTTTATGTTCTTGACATTTCACTTTAAAAAGGTGGAGGGAGAGCTGAAGGTAAGCTCTCTCTGTAGTGATTTGCAGAAGCCAGCTGAAAACATGGAAGGAGTTTATTGTTATTCTAGTTCTTCTATGAAATCCTAGATGCGGAAAGTCCTCTGTAAATAAGATTTTATTTTTTTTTCTCTCAAGTGATTAGAAATGACCTGTAAAGATCTTTGGTGTCCTTCCTAGAGAGATGATGTGCATCATCCTATTACATCTGTTGCAGCAACTGAATGGAGGTTTACTACATGGCCTTTGAAGTATGCGTGTTGGGTTGTACAATGCATGGTTCTTGTGCCTTGGAAGGTCTCGGCTGTAAGCTGCCTAGGAGTAATGTGTGCACGTGCTTTGATTGAAAAGTGCTTCTTGTGAGAGTTGGGAGGCAGATATTAATAGTGCTTCTGTATACTGTGATTGGTTGTTGTTTCTTGGGTTTTTGCTTAGAACTATTTCCTCTAATTTCTTACAAGCACAGCACCGATGGTGAGCCAAACTGGCAAGTTTGGCCAGCTCTAACACCCACAGAACTGAATTGGCTTTAAAGTATTTTATTTAAACTGAGGGGATTATTTCCAGAAAGTTTCATGTACAAGAACAAAGTTTCTGAAGCCTCCTCAAAAGTGATATGGTGTGGTGTTATTTATTATTCTAATATTATCCTCCCAAGTTGTTTTGCAATTATTATTTAATTTGCTGTCCTATGAGTAAGTACAATTATCGTGACTTTATATACCTCAGTCTATCCATCTGAAGAGTTTGTTTTCCCAAAGGCTATGTGGGGAATTCATGTCAAAGCCTAGAATAAAATGTTAGATCCCAGTCCTGCAATTAGGCCATACACTGTTCTTTATAGCTAACTGATTCATGACTCAGCCACCTAATTGCAGTGGGACTTCCAATAAACTCTTTAACATCTACTCATTTATAAAAATGATTATAAGAAATTTTTTTTTAGCTGGGAGTTGTTGTTTAAGAAATTAAATCATTACACAATGTAGCTTACAAAACTGAATATTAAATGCAATTAATTAGCAAACCAGAATGACTTGTTTGCACCAGAAACGTGGGAGTTTTACAGCTGTTCTGTATGGTTTTGCCTGAGAAGCTATAATAATTTTCATTAGAGGGAAATGTGCTCAAACTTTGCAGAAACCTCTCTTTGCTTAGATTTGAGTATCTCTCTGATGTATTTATACATGTTTACAGGTATTGATACATCTTCATCGGTGTCTGTTTGCAGGAGTCCATGGAAATATAATTCTGCACTGTGACCCCCTAACATTTGCCGTTTTTCAAGCTTCCAAAATACAAAGAATAAGGGTTTGCAAAGTGAGATGTCTCCTTTGTCTGAGTGTCTTAAGGTAGTAATAGATTCAGAAGTGTATGTGTATATATAATTTCCTGCTGCTTTGGTTCAAAAATTGGTAGCTTCCACAGAGGGTTAAGATGGTTTTCGCCTTGACAATTCTATGATATTGGTTTTTCTCATCCTGATGTTTGAGAGGCTCAGAATCAGGCTGGGAACACTCTATGCCTCTTCTTATCCTCCATAGCTGATGTGAGTTTTAACTATCGAGGATTCTACATTAAATATCCAAGTAATTATGTGAAAGGGATTAGAAAAATTCTTGATAGTTACACTTGGAATATGTTCTTCTTCTAGATGAGGAAACCGCTTGTTTGAGTTATGACAGATTATAGTGCAGACAATCAAAGTTTGCAAGTTACATTACAAAAGAATATTTAGTTATATTTAGTGTGAATTTTTAAATGACCTAATAGATTTAACTGTCATTTCTGGTACTTTATTTCATATTACCCATAGTTCTTTTGCTGTGTATTTTGGCAGGATTCATACCACAAATTTTTTGTAAGTCTAAAATGAAGAATAATTATTTTTTACTGACTTCTTAAATATTATTTGCATAATTTTCAGCACTAATCTTTATCCCTTAAGTTAATTTATTTTCTGAAATACTACTGGAAGTGCCAGAAATGCATTTAAAAAAAGAGGAAGATATCCTGTGTGTAGAAGGTAATAAAGGTGATTTAGTACTGGACACTCCTTTTGATTATTAATAATTATCCCATATAGATACCTTTTGTATTTCAGTGGTCCCATATAAAGCTGTAATCATGCATCTTTCCAAAAACTTCTACAGGGCTTAAACTTGTTATTTAAAAAAACCATCTTTAAGAATACATGGTATTATCTTGGTTTGTTTTTATTATATGGAGTGATTTGGTTGAAAATATTTGGGTCTGATGTGAAACTCAGGGAAAAATCCTATAAAAAAGACACCACTTTCAGAATGTGAAATAGAAAATAGGAACCTGTTAGTACTTTTTTTCTCTACTGACAGTACAACTCTCTCACACATACATACATAGACACACAGAGTGTAGGGGTACTGGGCAATCTCTACCACTGTTTAAGAGAATCAGATCAGTTTATTAACCTTGTTGTATATTTGGGTTGATTTTTTTAAAATTCTTGCTGTTTCAATCTTAATTTCTATTATATTTTCACTGCATACTGTTGTTTTTTTTTGTTTTTGGTTTTTTTTTTTCTTAATTTTTATCTGATGACTGTTCTAACCAGAAATCTGACAAGTACCTTGTAAAGAAGTCAGGTACTACCTATGTTTTTCTGGGTATGACTGGAGGTGGAAAAGCTGTAGGGGAAAATGTCTCTGAAGATCATTCTCATACCATTCACCTTGAAGCTTTCTAAATGTTTTAAGCTATTATTCAAAGTGTATGTAGTAATCTGAACAGAAATGTGGAGGATGTGTGTGCTGTGTGAGGTAAGATAAAACCCAGAAATATTTATTGCTGTGTTACATACACGGCTGTGTGGTCAGCAGTGTATAACTGGGCCCCGTAAAACATTTGAAGTTTGTGTATTTATTGATTTCCTGTGGCTGCGGTGTCCATCCTCAGGAAAACAGAGAGATTTACTGTAGAGGTGTTCATTAAAGATGAGTAACAGGGTGGGTTTTAGCACTGAGTTTATCTAGAACTGGGGAATAAATTCTGATTGTCTTTTATGGGGCAATGACTGTACCTTGCCAGTAGTGGAAACCCTAGATATGATGGCATTTGACTGCGCCAGTGTCTTTCACAGGGCTATAAATGACTTCAGTCCTGTTACTTCTTCAAGAGTTGCCACTGCTCAATGTCTGTCATATTGGAGCTAAAGATAGTGAGAGCATTTAAACAGGGTGAAGTGCCTTGTTCTTTAATCGTGTTCTGCAAACACAGGTAATGGATCTTTCAAAAATTTGTTCCTGAAGTGGTCTTAAAAAGTCAAGCCTTCCCCTGCTACATTTGAGACTGTTTCTTATAGGCTCTGCTATATTTGCCCTGGAATACATCCTGTGCTGCTTTGGTACTGACAAAAGTGGCTGCAGTTCTTATTTTCAGGTGGCCCTCGTGCTTTAGGGATGATCAGTGCTGCTCAGAGCTTTTCAGCCATACGGAGGAAATTAAACTTTCCTGCTCCAGAAATGAGCAGAACTGTGCCACTTTCCATTGCTAAGGGAACAGGCAGGGGCAGATGGGCTGCAGCTAAAGGTAAAATTCTTGCCCAGCTCTCACTGTGGTCTGAGCTGCTCTCTCATAGATCCTGTAATGGGAGCAGCAGCCTGGATTCAGAACTTCGGTATAGGTGATAGGGCTTTAGCCTCTTTTGCTCTGCTAAATGTATTTCTGAGTAAGTTAGATCCTACTGGAGAAAGGATTTGTGAATTCCTATGTTTGATTTTTGTGGTTGTGTGGAAGTGTTCTGCATTGCTGCTTGGACATTGCAAGGTGACTCTCTGTTTTATTTTTTTCCTTTTTAAAGAACCTATTTTTCTCTTGGGCTACTGAAATTCAGCAGGGTGAAAGGCCTGTGAGGAAGAGATGTTCTTCTTCCCTTCAGATATCATTAGAATCATATCATTCCCCCACATATGAGAAACTGCCCTTCCCTTGCTGGGCCTGTGCTGGCATACATCACCTGAGCAGTGGGTGTCCAACATCTGGCTGGTAAAAGCCCTTAGTGTCAAGTGGAGTCTCTAGATGCAGGCAGAAGTTGCCTCCAGTGAGATCAACAACTTAGTAAGGAGAGTATTGAGCCAGGAATTGCTGCCATACTCAACAGAAAAAAAAAAAATGCTCCCCCCAAAAAGGGATACTAAGTGAGGCAGGAAATTCTGGCTGTGTTGAGACCTAAAGAGTACGGAGCTAGCTTGAACTTCAGAGCTTGTAGAGTTGATTTAGTCAAGAGCTAAAATCAAGATTTTTCCATGAAGTGCTACCAGAACTCAAAATCTGGAAAGTGCAAAGATCCTTAGGGCACTGAATGAAGACACACAGTTCATCATTCTCTTGGTACTTGAGGAATATGATACACAGAAGTCTGGTCTGACTCCCTCTCTACACAGCTTGGGTCTGGCAAGACTGATGCGGAGCTGGAACTCATAAATCCAGCTCATACCAGAGCCAGTCTTCTGCTCAGTATCTGTGAACTGGTTTTCCATTATTTGCTGTATTCTAGATAGTAGACACTGTTTTCTATGTAGAAAGATAAATTGTGTGTATTTATTATGGACAGGCATAAGTATATATAAAAATCTAAAATATATGTCACGCAGAATAGGTATATATATGAAATGTATTTTCTCTGTAAAGTTAACTACTCGATATCTAGGTAGTATGGGGATGTATTCTGCAAGAGCAACTTTATTTTTTATAGGAAGACATAATGAGAGCTTTGCAGAAACACCTTCTTACATATTTCAGTATTGTAAAGTTATTGGTTATTGGGCGAATATGAATTATAAAGTGAATAAGACTATTGACTGTAAGATCTCATTTTAGGTGCTGAAGGTTAGGTAGTGAATTGGGTAAATGCAACAGGAAAAGCAATACACAAAATTGCTTCTATCTGTTCCACCTAATAGTTCCGAGATGGTTCTGTGCAAATAAATTAAATTAGGCTGTTCACATCTTCTCTGTCAGCTCATCAGTTCTTTCTGTTCTTCAGTACAAAACATCAGGGTTTCCACTGCTCCATTTCCCAGGTGCTGAGTACTCAGAGCTTACAGACTCTCAGATATTTAGTTGCCCAGCTTTTCTAAGGTTCCTAAACCTTTTAAGCACTTCAATATTTCAGTGGAACTAAGTCTGCAGCAAGTATGTATGTTTTTATATTTCCAACAAATTGGAGCATTCTCACAAAACTCAGAGAGGTGATCTTGTGTTTTAATTCTGGCTCATCTATTTCTTCAAGCACCTGCTGTGAATTTCTCACTTTTACCAGAGGGCAAGCCAGTGGAGAGTGAGAGGAAGTTCGGGGCTCTCAGAAATCAAAAAATATGGTGGAGGGTATCTGATTAATAATCAGATACATTTCGACTGAAGGGTTTTTTTAATGCTGTATAGCAAATGCAATAGGACACATGCAACTGAACAATAAAGATAAGACAGCTATTCAATATTTCTTTTTATCTGTTGACTGCCATCCGTCTTATGTAATTAAAGACTATGCTATCTTGTGTTTAAATGCAGGAGGACAGATTTCAAGATGCTTCTGTGTATTTTGGTAATTAATGGCAGCTTAGCTCTTGCAAGAGTTCCAAAGATATCATTGTGCTAAACCCTGCATATCCATAGAGTAAGAAATGTATTTTGTCTCTTCACATGGTAAAGGAAGGCAGGATAAATTATAAAATTGAGGGGAGTTCTCTACAATTATTGATGACATTCCCTTAGTAAACAAAGAGGCATAACAAAGTTTAGAATTTCAGCTACATTTTATGATATAGTCGGACGATATAAATCGTTGATGCTGATGTCAGGGTGTAAGAGTTGCTGATGTGCTTTGAGACATTACAGGCCTTCTATCCTTTTGGACTCTGGGGGAGCTCGCAGAGGCAGCAGGAACACACAGGTTCCCTTTTCCAGTGCAGACTGGTGACAGACAGGGAAACAGGCTGTTTCCCTCAGCCAGATGAGGCAAATGCAGCAGCACTGCTCTGCTGCCTTGCCTGGCAGGCAGGGGGAATGGGGGGGAGGGATGAAGAAGGTGTAATAGGTGGCTTAAGGAGGGTGTCATCTTCAACTGCTGCAGGTGTCAGCTGCATCTTTTGTCTGTTCACAGTTCAGTCTTACTCCAGTGATTTGACTCAAAGCAATACTACTAAGATAATATGAAGGAGAAAATCAGGTTTAAGATAAGAAGGTATCATCTTGCTTTTCTTAGGTTTGGTTTAAGTGCTAAAACATCATAAGTGGTTTTTCTCTCAGTCCTAGTTGCTTTTGTGAGAAAACCCTTGTAAAAGTATTTTGGAAATAGGCCCAGTGTTTTCTTCTCTCTTTTCTTTTCTGTGGCAAATATGTAAATTTAAAACCTGATGGAACACTTAGTTTCATGTCTAAAGAAAAGTTTATGAATGTGAAGATGGAGGAAAAAAAACAAATCAGCAGGCATTTCAATTTTGAAAAAAAAATTAGCAAGGATCCCTTCACCAAGGAGGTGCAAGGTAACAAATTCTCTTATAGCTATATGATCTGTTGTGCTGTCCAAGAAAATTATGAAGCAGAGCTGTGATAATATTGACTGGAACTTGTGATATTTTATTTGTCTCTTTGGCTTTTTTAACTGGCATAATGATGTGAATGCTGCAAGGGAGAGATACACATTCTGTATTATCTAATACATGTTTTTATGTAACAGTACTTCTGTGTGCATGCAGTACTTGAAGTGGACTACAGTTCCTGAAATTTGGAATTAATTTACTGGCCCTTTGGTTTTGTCTCATATATTGCTATTCAGAGAGTTCTGTGTATATTGACCAAAGGTAAATGTACTCTTGAAAGGGAGAGTGTTGCATGGTTATCCCATCATTGTACTGCTCAGGGAGGAGGAGGGGTTGTAATGTTGAAGGGAGGGTTTGATGTCCATCCTGTTCTTACACACAGACATTGCAAACAGAGAAAATAATATTGCGTTCTTCGTTTTTGAAGTGTGAAAGTATTCCTGGCATATTTCCTGGAGGGAAGGAAAATTCAGAGGAGGAAGATTTTTGTAGAACTCTGAAAGCTTTGAGGGAAACAAGATGTGCAACAAATTGCTAGAATGTGAAATGTGCATTTTTTTTTTTTTAATGTAAAATTTTAAGATCATCCAAATGTCTCTTTCCTGTTGGGTCTGTACTGTTTGCAAATAGATTTGATTTTTTTTTTAACTTTAAGAATGTTGCCATTTTTAAAAACATAATTATTGTTGTTGTTTTTGTTTTTAAACTGTAGGTATGAGAAGGTGCCAGTAATTCTGGTTGGTAATAAAGTGGACCTGGAAAGTGAGAGAGAAGTATCATTGAGTGAAGGCAGAGCCTTAGCTGAAGAATGGGGCTGCCCTTTTATGGAGACCTCTGCTAAAAGTAAAACAATGGTGGATGAGCTCTTTGCGGAAATTGTTAGACAAATGAACTATGCAGCACAGCCAGACAAAGATGATCCATGCTGTTCTGCATGTAATATACAATAGCATTAAAAATGACCTAACCTGGACTTAATTTGCAGAAATTTTGTAAGGTGATAAAACTGTCTACTTCACTTCCTGGTTTGTGGGTCACTTGAAATACATCTGTAGTGAAGTAGCAACATTAACTCGGAGCTGAGCATTGAAAGTCAATCACTGACTCTGAATATAATTGGGTTAAAATGACCACATCTCACCCGTTTTTTTCCCTTTGAGCACCTGCAATTTTATGGCACAGTCAGTTGATCTACAGGGTCGTTCCAGTCGAACATGTGTTGTCATGTCAGACAGCAACAACAGCAACCATTTCCGAAGAGGACAGAATCCTTTTGGAAACAGGAGACGAAAGCAGCGGAGAGGATATCTCTGAAGACCTTTCACAATGAGCAAAACCATGAAAAGGAGAGCCAAGTCTTTTGGTGTCTGATTACCACGCTTCAGAATGGGCACTATCACATGTGGCTGAGTTTGTTCAGTCAGTTATGTTGAGTTCACCAGGACTTCTGACAGTGTTGGAGGAAAAGGCTACCAGAGACCCATTTGGTTAGGATTCTTTTCAAAATCGATGCTATTATTTCTAGACTTTATCCCACATCTTGAATCAGTGTGTGAAATGAGAGGCAAGATCTGGAAACAAGTGACGGGTGAAGAAACAGTCTGGCATTGGAATGTTTTGAATCTTTCATTTTGCTGCTCAAAAATGGAGGATCGCTTCAGGTTTTGGTCTACAAAAAGCCAAACAAACCCTCTGTTTACAAAGCAGGAAGCATCTTTATTTTCACTTTACTGAACCAGGAGGAAGCAACTGTGATGGAAAAAAAAATTGCTGAGCCTTACTAACAAGGAACACTTTAATAGATTAACTAGTACCATCTTGTAAGGAAAATTAAGCCATGTTTCATCCATATGTTCCCTTCTGCAGAAACCTCGTGGGACAGTATGAACATCCTGCATTTTTCAGTTTGTTAAAGACAACAGTTTTTCTTGCCTTTAAGGGCTACATTCTCTGGTGTGATCCCAAACTAACCTTTGAAAATCCAGTTTGCTATTTGATAGCTTTAATGTTGAAAACTTAAATTTAATAACCATGTGAAATCATTCGGTTCAGAGGTGAAATAGTTACAGTTGTAATTCCTTAGGTGAGTGTGGAAATGGCTCTTTAGTTGCCTGACACACTATTCAAAGGTTGCCCCAATTATTGGAGTGTTTAATGGTGGGAGCAAATATTTTATTTGGAAAGGATGCTCGAGCTCTGACTTGCTAGTTTCATAGCAGTGAAGTATTTATCATTTGCATGACTAATGGCACAGAAATACCTATTTCAAAGTCTTACAATCAAAGTATAGAAAAGTTTTCAATCGCAATGTTTAGATTTTAAATGCTGGAGAGATTGTCTTGAGCTGGATCTTTTATAGGTAAAATTGGCCATAAAAATACAGTCACTGAGCCTGTGGTCTAAATAACACCATGCGTTTATTAGTTTTTAAATCTTGTGCAGTAACAGTGTAGTTCCTTGTGTTTAAATGAGTGAAAATAGGGGTGCTGGGCTGTGTGTGTGTGTATGTTGAGTGTGTATGTGCGTGTGTATATGGCCCTTAGAAATGCTGTAATTGGAGTTAGGTTCGAGAGTTTTGCCTCCATCTGCAGAACTTCCTAAAAGCGCTCTCATCTGCCACAAAGGACACTGGAGTAGAAAACACTTTGCAGATTTCCATACATAAATGTCCTTAACATTTTGAATTATAGTTCACTGGATGATAACTAAAGAAAATCATATTCACAAAAGAGAACTGGCCAACTCTGCCCTTAATCTTTCAAGACCTTTCCACAACCAGTGTGACGAAGGGCATTAGATGTCACAGAACATTAAGCCTTACTAGAACATAAATGTAGCCCATTTCCCATCTACTTTGCAGAGCTTTTGTTACTGTACTTTGTTCTCTTAGGGAGATAGGCACACCGTTTATTTCTGGCATCTGAATGCCCATTTTGGGTGCTCTGAATCGCCCTCCTAGAGGCACCTACCTCTTTCCATTGACTGTATAGCAAACTTAGGCTTTTAACTTTAGTCCTCCAAGTCACACAACTCACATGCCTAAACTAGATGGTATGAATGTTCTCTTACCACCCCCTGCCTGCCCATTGTGTCAGCTGCCATGCTTAAGCAAGATGTGAGATGTTGGATTAATGATATTTCAGGGTTTCAGATACCTAGATTGGGAAACGGTTAATCAAGCAGCACAATCCATCCGTAAAACAGCTTGTCAGTGTGAGATCCACTGTTGTAAGCACTCGAAAAAGAAAAACCACAAAAAGCAAACCCCAGAAAACAAACCAAAGCCAAGTTTCAAGCTGAGTTGGAAGTGCATGTTATGCGAGGTTATTTACAGAGATGTTAAAAATCTTACCTCACAGATTGTTCATCAACCAAGAAAATGGCATGAAGTAGAATATGAACAGCCTAACTTGAAGTTCATAATATAAAGCAGATGGGCTTTAAATATAGGGAAAATTGCACAGTAAATTTTTAGCAGAAAATATTAAAGAAAGTATCTCCCGATTTTTCTTTTTTTTTTTTTTTTTCTTCATTACACTCTTACATTTTCAAAAGCATAGGCCATACGTAAGCTACCATGCAACTTGGCTGGGGGGGCAAAGCATAAGTGTTTTTCATTGTATAGTTCTGAGGAAGTAGTTATGCACTATTTGTATTTCCACTAATGTGAAGATAGTGGAGCTTGAATCAATGACAGTTGCACTCAACAGAATTTTCAAGTTATAGGGGTAGCAAAAAGGGAGGCAGGTGAGCCACATGGCGGCTGCATGACCACCCTGCAGGAATCACTGGTCTTGGGTCACTGTTTCATTTGTACCCTGATAGGATTACCAATTATAGTATTTGAAAGTTTCTTGTAACATGCCTTAAGATATTATTATTTGTTCCAAAGACCCGCTTTTCCTTTGGCTGTTCTTGTAGAGCTTTGTACTTTTCTACAAAGACAGCATTTCTCCAGTTTTGTTGTTCNAAATAAAACAAAAAAAACCCAACCAACCAAGTGAAAAGAAACTTTAAAAAAAAAAAAAAAAAAAAAAGGTTGCAACTTTTATTCTTTTAAGCTATGATAGTGAGAGCAACTGTTTCCTCTTTCCCTTAAAAATACACACAAAAATGATTCAAAGGAAACAAATCAGAATCATATAATGAGTATTAAATATAACTTGCATTGGATTTTGTTTGGGTTTTTTTCTTTTGTGCCCGTACCCCTGCCCAGCCCTTCAGAGCGTCAAAAAAACAAATTTGGTGACATTTTCTGTTTGAAATCTAGCCTCTCCCTAACCCCAGTGCTACAGTTGCCATTACTTTTCTGTGGGAAAACTACTGGTATTTGCTTTCCTGTATAGAATGTTACCTAAAGATGTCAGCCATTTGGTTGGGGGGTTTTGTGCATGTTTGGTTTTAATTTTTTTTTTTATTTTTATTTTTTTTTCCACCAGTGTGCCATCAAAGCACTGGTTAGGCTTTAATTGTGAAACTCCGCAACAAAAGCAAATGTTTGACAACTGCAGGAGGCTTTTATCTGCATTGTTGTGCATCTGTTAATTCTTGATCAGGGTTTGAAGAAAGACTGAAGTGGGTTCTGGAGTCAGACTTAACGCTGTTGATTTGGAGTTTCCTAGGGGTGAATTAATGTATTTCACAGTTAATGGTTGAGCTCTAATACAACTGGCAACTTAAAATGGGGCAACAGTTTGTTTTGTAACAATGTCAGTTGTTTAAACCTTGATGTTTCAAATAAAACAAGAATTGTACATAGAACTCAATGCAAACTCAGCAGTTGTATTTGGAGTTAAATTATTTTAACAAATAAATTTATTTAATGAAATCTTGCGTTTTCTGTATTGTTGTCTTGGTTTGAAAAGATAGGTGTTTGTTAATGAAGGCAGGAGCCTTTTTTGAAAAGGAAAATATAAATCCCCTAGTCCCTCTGAATTATTATAATTTTGAAATTAAGGGGCTCTCTTGTCCATTTTGATTTGATCAAAAATTTAATTCAGAGCTGATGAGGGTGCCCAGTAATTTGAAACAACATTGTCAATCATGTTCAGTTCAGCTAAGTATTTCCTGCCTAAACGCTCTTCTGGTACAAATTTAATAACAAAAAATAAAAATCAAATATAATTCATTTTTTATGGACGGATGGTTGTTGTGGTCTAAGTTATGAGCTTGATAAAGAACAATAGCAATGGAGGGGGGTTTTCTGTTCACTTTTCTTAGTGGGATACACACTGGCAACAATCAGTAATACTCAGTATTTGCTAAGATACAGCTCTTGCTGTGGCAAGAGAATAGGGCTTATTGTAAATATATAATAAAACTTTCCATATATAAAAAATAAAATGACCAAATAAAAACTTGTTCAGTATATTATATAGTTAATATGCAGGACTACTTTTATAGCACTGAGACTGCAAAGGGTTTAAGAAGGATTGTTTGTTATAATCAGGTGTTCAACTGATGAGTGTTTTGAAGGCTTTTAGCACCACACAAAAGGAGATAGTGTTAAAAGAACTTCAAATACAATTAGTGTTGCAGAGATTTATAAATGAACAGTTGAGCTAATGCTAACAGGATTATTCTAGCTAATTGGCACTGATCAGCAGTCACATTTTCGTCATGCCAGTATCACTAAAATACCCGATTTTCAGTAATGATGGGTGCTTGGTAGTCTCTTGTTTTCATGTCATGCATGCCTTAAGGAAAAAGAAGCCTGAGGCTGGCACATCTTAAAAGCTTTTAGTTCTATGGATCATATAGAAGGCTGACACATGCTGCTAATTGCATGTTTTTGATTTGCCCATTCATTCTATAAATCAGTTCCAAGGGAACTTTTGCTGATGGGTTCTTCCAGTCCCATTAGCTTAGTAATATCCTTTTGTTTTGCCCAAGAAGATACCTAGAGAGAGACAAGAGGAATTCATTTGGCTGTTCTGAACAGTTGAAAAACTGCCAATGTGTGATGTGTTCTTTTCAAATAACTGAACAGCTAGAAAACTTTGAATTTTTATTCCTAGCAAATGCTTTCTCTGTCTCTCTGCTTCCTTCCCCTGTCTGTTTGGTTTTTTTGGGGGGGGTTGTTGATGTTTGTTTGTTTGTTTAATTTTTGTGATTTTTGTTTTGTTTTTGTTTTTCCAGCTACTGCAGGAAGTTTTTTCCTCTGTAAAATATTTTTGTTGGATATAATATTTTGTTAGCATTCTTCCACAGGTATCAATCTAACTGGATCACCAACTTTTGGTCAATATTTTTGTTGCTTGACCAGGGAATCACTGAACTACATCTTCTATCCCAAGTTGCCTCCAGTAGTATTGTATCCTCGATGTTTACCTTGTGCTTCATTCTCCATCAAATTGCATCTATTTTTGTGAGCGCAGGAAGAATAATTCTGAAATTGCTGGAAACTCTGTTGGTTGCTCTCTCTGGCCCATAGCAGTATAGTCATCTCTTCCTTGGGCAGGCACCATCTTGGTCATTCTNTGTTGCTCTCTCTGGCCCAGTATAGTCATCATAGCAGTATAGTCATCTCTTCATTTGGCAGGCACCATCTTGGTCATTCTCATTTAAGAAAGAACCAGTTTCCAATGAATCTGAATGCACTAGTGTCCTACTCAGTTGTCTTAAACATAATTCCTCTTTTGCCAGAAAACCTCCAGAAGGAACTTCTCCTGTGTAGTGGGGGTTTTTGTTTGTTTGCTTGCTTTTTGTTTGGTTTTGGTTTTGCTTTTTTGGGTTTTTTTGCTAATTGCAGTCAGACGTTAGGAACTGCAAGTTTATTTTCTTCATAGGGAGGTGAGTTCATAGAACTGGATTTTGACTCCAGTTGTTAAGGCTTCATTTGTCTGATGGTCAACATGACATGTTTTTCTTCTCACATTGGAAGTAAAAATACTGAGATAAGAGTCATAGGCTCATAGAATGATTCAGATAGAAAGGGATGTTTAAAGTTCATCTAGTTCCAATCCCCGTGCCATGGGAAGAGATGCCTTCCACAGATTGCTTAAATCCTGGCCTTGAACACTTCCAGGGATGGCTCATCCAGAGCTTCTCTGTGCAGCCTGTTCCAGTGCCTCACCACCCTCACAGTGAAAAGATTTCTTCCTTAGGACCTAAACCTGCCCTCTTTCAGTTTGAAGCCATTTCCCCTTGTCCTGTCACTACAGGCTCTTGTCAAAGGTCCCTTTCCAGCTCTCTTGCAAGCTCCTTTTTAGGTACTGGAAGACTGCCAGAAGGCTCCCCAGAGCCTTCACTTCTCCAGGCTGTGGGTTGCATTTACAGGCTGGATTGCAAGTGGGTGGAAGAAAAAGCCGCGTTGATGTGAGCCAGGCACTGTGCGATGCTGGAACTGCTAATGGCACATCTTCATTCCTCTCTGCTGGAATGGTTTTTCTGGGTATTTTCAAGCACACACTTTGTGGTCTGACTGGAATATGCAATAGTCTGTGGGGCACTGAGGATTTATTTCAAGTTCTTCACAGTGCAGTGACCACATATGTAGACAGCTAGATAACAGACCTGGCTGCTCGTCTTAGGAGTGCTTGCAAGGCCAGACAGCCACGTAGGAGTCTCAGTGAAGCATGGAACAGTGAAGTGGTTAGCTAGGAGAAGTGGAGGAGAATGGGGGTGGATCTAGGTTAAAGAGATGCATTTATAAACCTGAAAGACTGCTGAAGAAAAATATATAGGTAGACTGTTATGTTGAATGGTAGAAATACGAGTATTAAGAGTATTCTTGCACAAAAGTGCTTATTAGGTAGAGCGGGGAGCTGGATTTGCAGTGTAGCCTTCTACAAGACATTTAATTGAAATTAAGAATAGAGATGCTTCTTGAGATGTTGTATGGAAAGATTCCAAATTTTTTCCTGCTTTAGAGTCCTTGTACAGTTTAATAACCAAGAGACATTAACTTCAAATATCATCCCCAAGTACTTGAGACGTGGCACCTTAGCTTTTTAGTTGTACACAGTTTAGGAAAACAAAACATGCTTTCATCCTACAGCCAAGAATATACTTTAGATCACAGCTCTTTTGGTTATTACATGGGCTCCTTTTTGCTACTCACCCTTTGTTCTTGCAGATGGAATAATCAAAGTAAATAAAGGTTGCCTGGCACTTTCCAGTATGAGACAAGGTGATTTTTTTTTTTCTGCTTTCCAAACTAATTAGTAAAGCTCCAGTTTTTTCAGGATGATCTCTCTGTCCCAGATTTGGGGGTGGTTGTTTGTTCTCTATTTTTAATGGTTCAGCTGTTTCTAAGGATAAAACAATGGAAGATGCACCATTCTGCATGTGCTAAATTCTTGAAAACATTCTGTCAAAACCTGGCACCATTCTGGTTTGAACCACTGGGAAATGGCCCAAAACCCACAATATTGGTACATGGGTCTAAACTTGGCCAAATTATACACCTCTGAAAAAATGGTTTGCCCACTATATGGAGAGATAAAAGTCAGCATACAGACTTTTCAACTGGATTGGATATGCATTCTACTCTTTGTATTTTATATATAGTAGCTGCTGGGTGCAAGGCACAATCCTTGTCTGTACACACTGGCTGAGAGCTGAGAAATAGAGTGGGAAAGAGTAGGATGAGACTTCAGCAGGGAGGATTTCCAACTGTAGATCTTAATGTTTCTTGTTTAAGGAGTAGAAATCAGCTTTGCTGGCAGTGAAGTCATCTAGGAGCAGATTCAGAAGCAGACTTCACTAACGCCAGTAGTGGAGGACTGGTCTGAACACAGGAACCTCCTAACCTGCCTGATGGCATGTCACCAATGCAGGGACACAAGAAAAACTTTCCAAAAGTGCTAGTGTGATTTTTCCTAGAAGCCCTTACCCTAAGTAAGGCAATAGTAAGTTAACCTTTATAATATTTGCTTCTGAGATTTTAAATACAGGAACACAAATAATTGATTAACACAAAGAAGATAAGATTCTGCAAAGCAAAATAAATTATGCATAAGTGTCCTATTGATAGAGAGTCTCTTTTGATAGAGATAGATTGATGGACAAGGACACTCAATGCTATGTGAATTAAGGTGCTTGTCAAATTCTCCATGAAGCCTCAAGACTTAACAGATGCTGCTCTAACAGGGCAGGATTTCTTCTAAGCCTCTGTATTTTTCTAACTGGTTTTTAGATAAAGATTTTTTTTATTTCTGTGTGGTTCTATTGAAATTTTTTAGGGGCAAAGACAACACTTAAATGCAGTATGGAGGTAACATTTAGCTTTGTGTTTTAAGATGGAGGGAGAACACCAAAGACTTCTTTGGTTCTGCCTAATTTTTCAGGAAGATTCAAGAAGTATTCATGAGAGTTGGCACTTCTTTATTAGGGGAACTCAATCAACCTTTCTTGATGAAGGTGCTATTTGTGGTTATTTCTAGGAACGTGCTTATTCAAGGAGTCAGGGATCATGAAGAGTGGGTGGGCACTTACAGCATGTTGTCTACTTATTCTGCTTTTCAGCCAGGGAAGGTTGTGCATGGCATGCACAATAGTTTACTGAGATAATTCCTAATTTCTACATTTAAAGTTAACCCATCAGGTGGATATCCTAAATCCATCATGACAACATCCACCTGCAAACAAGCTCTCTGTAATGGCTGTGGGGAGGGGACTCTCATCTCTGCATCAGATCTAAATGCTCGTTTCCCTTGGCATTTTTCATGGCTAGAGGAAATCTGAAGAGCTCTAATTCATCCAGAAGCATACAGTGTTAAAAAACTTTATATTTGTTAGTATGGAGGAAGGATCATGACAGGGAAGATATACTGCTTATAAAGGTACATGGCTTTTCACTCCAGGCAAGTCACCTCTGCCGTGGGCAAACATCATGTTCTCATGTTCATCATTTTTCTATGTGGAAAACAATTTGTTTCATGTAAGACAAGAGAGATTCTTCTTCCTTTATTCTCTTTTTTTCTTTTTCTGGTGTTTTGTGGGGTTTTTTTTGTTTTGGTTTGGTTTTTTTAATCTTGTATAGGTTTTGCACAAAGCAACCACTGTGCTCTTGAATCAATAGTTCATGGCAGAAGCTGCGTCTCCCCTGCTCTCAGGAGATGTTCTGACTCAGAAATGTACACAGCCTATGCATCACTGAAGCTGTAAACCTAGTTTGCTTGTTTATAAGTGGTAGGCTTTTCCAGTAAATTATGAAAACCACGCTTTCAAAAAGTTCACAATGCTGCTCCCTCCCTATTTAACTTTATCATTTGTTCCAGATTTTGGCATGTTTGTCAAAAGTTTTTGAACATACCAACAAACAAAAAACACCAAACAGTAAAAACTAAGCAAAGAAGATAAAAAATAGTACAAACCAATTTTAGGCTTCCTCTTCTTGCTCTCTCCAGCAACAAAAAAAATTTGTTTCAGCAACTATTTGTCACCTTTATGTGTCCAGAAACCTATAAACACAAATTAAAAGGAGGGAAAAGGGGACCTGGGGAGGGGAAGAATCCTTACAGCTCACTGAGCTCAGATGGCAATATCAAAATAATCCATAAAGTCCCCATATCAAGTATAAAAAGGAGATGGTGGAAACACAGGTGGTCACTTGGGACTCGATGGCAGCAATGGTAAGCAAAGTTCTAGAAAAAAAGAGAGTTCCCCGTTCTCTACCCATACAAGTCTCCGTGTAAGGAAGTGCTTGAATGAGCAGTATGCCACACTGTGTGGGCGCTGGCTGAGGAGCAGCCTGCTCCTGCAATGCTGCCGTGAGTGCTGAGAAAGCTGGATTAGCACTGCAGCAGCTGCTACACTCACCTTCTTTAGCAAAGCTTCCCTGCAGACCACAGCTGGGACTTAGTATGTTTAGAGACATGCAGTTTCTTTAACTGATTATGCAGTTGCTCCTAAACCTACATTTTCCTTGAAAAAACACCTTCAGGTGCTGCCCATCACAGAGGAAGGCTAGGGGAGCCATCTTTCTCTTCCATGTGTTAGTCAGGAGCTGCAGGACCAGACCATGCTGAACACCTGCTCTGCCTTGAGGAGCCACCGTGGAGGATGTTTCCAGATAAGCTGGGCTAATCAGTCCACCATGATTTCGGAGGCTGCTGCTCTGCCATGCTGTGAGAGTGGTATAGCCTATGCTTCCCCCTGACCAGCTGTGTGTCACTACGGCCCCAGCTACCTCTGCTATTGCATTTCTGGATCCAAAGCCTTAACCAGTTTTCTGCCACCTCGCCCAATACAGGCAGTAATTGACTGATCCAAAGATCATTTGGTAGTTCTTTCTGCTCTGTGTGGGAAATAATCTTTGAGATCAGCCCTCTTAGACTAATTAGGCAGAGATCCCCTCTAATCCCCTTAGAGCAGGCCTCCCACTGCCTTGGCTTTGCATGGACGACTCCAGAAAAGCTCTGGCTGCTGCCTGGTTGCAGAAGCAAACACAGGCTGTCTGAGACAAGCATTCTGCCAAAGGTGTTTCGGGTCTGGCAATTCAGTATCCTTGCTGCCAGCATGTTTGGATGCACAATTTTCTCTGAGTGGCACCAAGAGCAAAGCAGCTCAATGCCCCAGGTGCTTGTGTGGGTTTCCATCATGGTGCAATGCCCAGTATGCTGCACTGTGGGGGCATTGCTATCCCAATTTGTCCAGGATGTGCCTCCTGCACATCCCCAACAACATCCTTAACAAAGCCCCTGTGCTGCTGCCCGCGTTGAGCTGCAGACACACTGCACACAGCGTGGCTGGCCCTGGCCCTTGGCACGCCTGCCCTGCCTCCAAACCAGAGCTGAAATGCTTGGGGCTGAAAATGTTATGTCACAGCCCCAGGGGACCCCATCTAGAGGGACTCACCGAGTGAGATGCAGAGCTCAGTTCTCAATTCAGAGATTTTCAGGATGTGCAGAGAGGATCTGGAAACCTGCAAGTCACTGAAGGTGCAGGAAGTTATAGGACACCTTGTGTCAGAGCATGTAGGATGTGGGCATAGGATGTTTTCCCTTTCACTACAAACACACCTGAGGTTCTTCGAAGGGTGGGGTATTTCTTACCTGTCCATTAACCTGTGCACTTCTCAGTAAGCACAACTTACTGTCACTGGCAAAACACTCAATAGTGGCTCTTCATACTGACCAAGGTAGCAATCTGAAAGCACAGCAGGTTTTCCCATAGTTAACTAAATAGTCATGGAAACTGGAAAGTTGGAGGCTCCTACAGAAAAGCTAAATTAAAATCAAATTAAACTTGGCAAAGCTGCTCATCTAGGGATTACACTACAATAGCATTTGAAATGTTCTGCCAGAACTAGTTCAACAGTGATGGCAAAGCTGACTTTTGAAAGCTTATCTTAAAAGTCAGTAAAAACTAAAATACCCTGGTAATGTCTGTTGAATGCTTTGGAGGAGGTAACCATTGATATTCAGTTAAAGTTTCCAGCTAAGACTTATTTTGCCAACTTCTGTTTTCTGTACAACTATTTTGAAATACTTTGGAAAAGATGAGCAGTTGCATTTTCCTCAGCTGAGTGGCTCAAGGATGAGTTAGACTCAGGAATCTAAAGTCAGAGGATCTCAAATGACCTGTTCTTCCCAGCTTTTTCCAGTTGAAGCAAGGAGACACCTTTGTACATGTGCCATGTTAAAGTCCAGGAATAAGAAATCCTTCCTCTGCTGATACTTAACAGACCCTTTGCTAATAATTTACCCAAACATGCACATAAGCTTTATCAGTAGCCTTTTGTTTCAATGGTCTAACAGTCTCTTGTGGTGAAATAACAGATTTTTTGTATTCTCTTCATGGAGTTTATAGTCTATATTTGTATCATGCTCTCAGGCAATGAGCTTTAAACTCTTGAGTGAAATGTATGCATTACGTCCTCATTTCATGCTTGTGGAAACAAAGTTGTACAGACAGATATTCATCCAAAGGAGTTTTGCATGGCACAACAGATCCCCAAACTTCCCTCACTGAGTTATTCTGTTAGTAAAAATAGCTGACAACACCCCCCCCCAAAAAAAAACAACAAACAACTAAACCAAAAAACAGCCAAACGCTAACCAAAAAAACCCACTTAAACTAAATAAACTCGAAAAACCATTGGTTTTGAAACCACCCTGCTTCTAAGTGCATCAGCATATATCAAATGCAAAGCAAAAGGGAGGAAATTAAGTTGGCACTATTTCTGTTTGCTAAAAAAACTTGGAGCTTCAATCTTTCTTCTTCCTGTGTTTAAAAATCCTGATGAAGTAAGAACTGGCTCTGTAGATCTTGATGTACTTGTAAAAGTAGCCTGGGTAAACATAAACTCTACTCTAGCCTTTTTTGTGCTGTATGTGGCCAAAGAGACAAAAAGCATTTCAAGCGCTCGAATGGGGAATCTCCTGGAAAGGGACAGCCTGAATAGAGCCGGCCTTTGTGATGTTGGGGAAACATGAGGTCAGGCTTAGTAAATTGGCAGGAATTACTTAAAAGAGCTGTTACAAATGGAGAATGGTATTTTTTTGTGTATTAGCATGTTTCTGCTCACAATTTTAATGGTCAGAGGGGGGTATCAATAAAAGATGCTTTTTGGGGGATATCTGTGCATTCTGGCTCGGCGGATGGAAAAGAGAGGATGGAACTACTCTCTTGCACACATCTTGGTTCTAGATGCTGAATTCTTATCCTGATCTTTAAGTTGTGGGGGAGAAGAAAAAAACCAGAGCAATACTTTGTGAACCTGATGTCAGAGACTGCATGTGTAAAAGCAAGATCACCAGTCTGCTTGGCACCGTGTGGTGAATAATGAGCCCTTCTGGGGACCTTCCAGCTTCTCACCAAGGGAGGCAGATCTTCCTACAGCTGGTATTTAAACAACCAGTGTGGCACACTCCAGCTTATGAGTACATGGGACACCCTGAATGGACTGAGCAAAGAGTGATTCCACAGACAGACTCCTGTTGTCATGCAAAACCCAGGAGAAATGAGGAGGAAAGTTTGTACTAACAGTAACTGCTTTTACTCAAAGAAATTTGCAGGGGGAGAGGGAGCAGTATAAAAACAGCTACAGGAGACAAGTCAGTATGTGAAATTTCCCCACATAAACAAGGCCAACCCAATGAAATCCATAAAAAAAGGAAAGCTAAGTGGTCATTCTTTCCTAAAGAGGAAAGCAAAAGTGATAGCAGAAATGCCTGTTCTCACTATCAAAATTGCGGGTGTCTGAGAGCTGCCCTGAAGGGCTCTTGTGAGGTGATTTGAACTGGTAGTCTCTGCTGGCACATACCTACCGGGAAATGCTTTTTTGGAGCTGCTAAAAACAATTTTTAAACCCTCCCCATATTTTCAGGCCAAGGCCAACTGATCTCTCCCAGTAAATTAGTTTGCCTGAAATGGCCTCCAAGGTAGGAAAACAAAAGGAAATTCAATCTTGTTTCAGACTCACACACCTTAGAGTTGGGCAAGGAGAAGGAATGTTGACACCAAAGTGTATTTCCAAGACGAATCTGTCAGAAACTTCAGTACTGTCAAGTCAGGGCTGGTGTGAGGTGGTTGACACTCCTGTGGAAGGGTTTGGCCCTGGCCTGAGCAGACAAGATGGAGCAATAAAGGGAAGGAAACACTCAGTGTTCAACTAAGTCCCAGCTGGGGAATTTCGGCCAGCACCACAGCAGAGCCGGTGCCCCATGGGGGCTGCTGGCCACCTCTGCTGATGACAGATCCATCATAGACCAGAGCCCTGCACTCTGGGCCTCCTCCTGGCACTGTCTGTTTGCTGAGCTGCAACCACAGGACATGTCCCTGCTAATGGAAAAACACTGATAACCAGTCCTCTGCCCCTCGGTCCACACCAGAGCTTGGTCCCTGGTGGAACACAGGCCAGAACAATTCCTTGGGGTGAAAGGCTCAGCTGCCAAGGGTACTTTTTCTTGTAGCTTGTCAAATGAAGGCTGTGCTCAGGGAGGCTCTTGTACCTGCACCACAAGCCATGTGCTCATTTTGCAAAGTGTGCCTATGTGTCCTTGCTTTCTTCTTCTTCATCTCTGAAGGGAGCTCTTTGCTTTTCGAGGGAGAAAATGGGTACAAATTTCTCCGAGGCCACATGCAAAACCTACATGCTCATCGCCTGTCATGCAGGCAATAATTACTAGAAACTGGAAGCAACAAAGCATGCCCCCCAATGCCTGACCTCCCTCAAATGCAATCAGTGAGGGTAGCCCTGTGTGGGTGACAGTAGCTAGGTTTTACACTTCACTGCACTCTTTTTCTTCTCATCTTTTTGAGCTAAAGCAGTTTTTGTCAAAGCCTTCCGCCTCTGTCACCATCCCCTTCAGACAGGTGATACCTTTTAGTGACAACATGCTCTCCTTTCTCCACCCGGTAGCTTTTGAATGAGCTCTTCCAGCCCAGGAGATGTTCATTTAATGTTTGCTGTGAGCATTGCCAGTGCTAATTGAGATTCTCAGCACTGAGGCTGTGCTGATAGGATGCAAGGTCACGGGGTGTATCTATTCCCTGACTGAGCGTGGCTTTCGGAAGAAACTTCTCTTGCCAGTGCTTGACATGAATTTGAAATTCACTTCCAGTGCCTGTTTGGCAGGCATTTGAAACTTACTGTTTTGCAAACCCTCCTGCAAAGGTTGGGTTTTGGGGAGCAAATGTAACATAAGCCTTTGAAGGCTGCCCTCCTCTCTGCAAGCCTCTTCTACGGCCATGAGAAAGGGTAGTAATGAGCCTCTGCCTCCTGGAGCTACCCTGGGCATTCTTGAACTCAGATCAGTGATCTGAGTGATTCTTGAACTCAGCTCAGTGCAACTCAGTGATTGACACATCTTCAAGGCTGGCTGTTGACTGTTTGCCCAGCCTCAATCATAGGAAATAGTACTGCTAGAGCCAAAAAGGGGGAGTACACACAAGTGCTTCCATGAAATGCCACCCTACTTACAACACAGAAACCTACTAAGTTTATCTTCCTACAACTTCCTTCTCTGCTCAGAGCAGGGTGCTGTGTCCTGTCAGGGTCTTCTTCAGTCCTAACAACTCTGGGACTTGGTTAGCAAAAACCACCTGGCAGAAGAGCCTGCTGGCATGTCAAACCAGTCATTCCTACTCTCTTAGTAAATATACTCAAGGCCCTGAAATGGTAAGAGTGGGCAAAAGATGCTTCTGAATATTAGCTGAAACAGACAGAAGGCAAAGGAGGAAGGAAAAAGTATTCATTTTAATACAACAAGAGGTGGGGAACTGGGTATGCTCTCCTTCCAAACTGAAAGCGATGATTAATAGAGCTGTTAATGACCTGGAACAGCAGTGCGGGTGCAGAACTGGCTGGAAGCAAAATACACAGCTACTTCCATAAATACCAGGGAAGACTGGGAGGTTATGGTCCTAACTGGGAAAACTAGATGCATAGCACAGCAGTGGGTAGAAATCCTTTTCAAGTTGCATGTGGAAAGGGTTGATTTGAAAGCTTTCATTGCATACAGATCCACATGTCCAAGAGTAACTCAAGTCACTTTGATCCAGGCATCATTGCACTTCATTGTGTTCAATAACCTGGACTCCAAATAGAGACCAAATCTGAAAACTGACAAAATGTGGCATTTCTTTATAAAATTAAGTAAAATTAAGTAAAATTTATAAAAGTACTCCCACTTGAAATTTTGTAGAGAATTATTAGCATGCCATTTCACATCATATGTCAGCAACAGTGAAGTGAGCCAGAGACAAGAGTGTAAAGGATTAGCAATACGCAAAACTTCTGCAGTCAGCAGTAGAAAAAAGAGAACTGCTCAAGACAGAGATGAGTCTAATAAGATGAGACTAAGAGGTGAAGATGTGACAACTGGTGAGTAGCACAGCACATGCAGATCCAGCAGAGTCCAGGCACCTTCTCATACAACTCCAAAAGGGAAAACATCTGAAGACAGCAGAAATACAAGACAGTGGAGTTTATTGCATGAGATAACCACAGTCAAGGAACTGATAGTGCTGAAACTGATACAACACTTAAATGCATAGTGATGGCAAGGAATAAAAGCATAGCAGCAGCCATAATGCTTCCAAGCTACCCAAACCAATGTCTTGATATCTCAGTAGCCACTGTTGGACACAGGGGGAAAAGATAAAGTGCATCAAGTGCTCTGCCTTGGGAGGGATGGTCCAGTGGAGTCAGTGAAATGTTCTTTATATGTTTGTGCCAGGAATAGCATCTGCTCTTTCCGGTGACCTCCCCACTCAGTGGCACTGACAGTACAGGTATAGAACAAATGTGATGAACACAACCTGAAGGAGAACAAAAGCCTTTCGGGGAGCACCATCCATGCTGGATCGGGATCCTTTAGGAAAAAGCAAAAGGCAGTAAAGCTGAAAACCCCGGCTCATTCTGGAAACACTGTTGATGCTTTGCATTTAATCCTGCCATTATTAATGACTGAAATACTCTGGCAGCTGGTAGGTATCTGGCAACGTGCATGTCTGAGTCAGATCTCCACGGAGCACCTGCTCCAAGCTGGCCCCAGCACTGAAGCGTTCTCCTTGTTGGAAATCTCCATGGAAGAGCCAGCCAGAGGACAGACTGCAGGTCCATTGACTAAGAGAGAAGTTTCTTGCAAGTGGGTTGGCACATCGCCAGCCATGTGCCCAGTGCCTGTCCTCACACAGCCCTCACAGCCCAGCAGCACCCTCAGTAATGCTCACTCAGGTGAAGGTGCACAGGCAGGGGCAGCTGAGACAGAGGGTAGAGGTTTTGCATTTACAAATGCCTCAGTAGTGTGGAAGTCCTGTATGATGATGCATTGTGCTTGGGACACTTATGCTGAGATCCAGCAGCTCAGTCACTGTCTGAGTGTCTCTCCTGCCATGTTTCCCTGGCTTCAGAGTCAGAGAATGGGGCAGCAAAGCACACACCTATGCAAAAAAAAAAAAAAAAAGAGAAAAAAAGGCACAGAAAAATAATGTAAGACCCTTAAATTACACAGATCTTCATAGTCTGAGGATCTGTGGATCTGGCTTGTTCAACAAAAGCCATATTTTACACCATAAGAAACCACTTTCTAACTACTAACTACTAGCTACTTTCTAACTACTTTCTAACTACTGGCTTCATAACATTAACTTGGTAAGGGTAGAAGTTAGGGGGAATGGGATGTTCAGCATCATGAAAATCAGGATTTTTTTGGAGTGCATGTTCTACATCCTGTCCTATTAAAGCTGATGGGATGTTAGTGACCATCTCCTGTGTGCAACAACAAGTCTTAGAGCAAGAAAAAGTATAATAATGTATTCTTAAAACTCATCTAAAACTATTCAAGTATTTGCACATATGAACCTTCAAATCTCCCTGCCAGCCAATTCTGTAAACTGATCTCTGACAAGAGCAACGAAATACATCTAATTTTGTAATGCAGCTTCTTGATTAAGACGTGCTATGTGGGGCTGGGATGATCCTAATGTGTGCATATGCAAAAGGCAATGCTGACCTTGCGTGCCAAAAGAGGCTCATTTGAGCCTTTCATTACAGTGCTGTGCTTACAGGCAAATAAAGATAATTTCTCTGGATTGTTACTATTTGCTTTACCAGCTGTCTCTCAAAGCGCTAGAGCAGATAATCTGAATGGCCTGGCAGCCGTTCTGTTGCAAAATCATCGCTACCCAGTTGGCTGCGATTAACAGCAAGGCAAGATCAGCCTTGCTGGATGAAGGTGAGCTGACCGTCATCTCAAATGTCCCCCTGCATGGCTGTCAGTGGCTGCACAAGGGAGAAGGGCCTTCTGGTGGGAATGCAGATTGATGCAAGGAGCACGTGTCTCTTCAGGGAAAGGGGTTGACAGCACCTGGCCTGCTCCCAGTGGTCCCACCAGTGCCAAATGGAGGGCAAATAAAGGCAGGTGCAGCCTTCTGCGGGCTGGGGGGCTGTGTGTGAATTCCTGATATGAGTAATTTAGGCACTACTACCCTAAGCAGTGCTGCGGGAGGACCCTAGCTAGGATGGCAGCTGCTGCCAGCTGTCTGCTCAGAGCAAGAACTCCCAAGAGAAGCCCTTCAGCTGAAACGGTGACCCAGAGGCTGACTGTCTCAGTTTTCCCTGTGTGGGTGAGTGCTTAAGGGTGTTGAGCTGGCAGAGGATGAGCAGGCGGCCAAGGAAGGCGCCCTGACCCAGCTTCAGCACAGCACCGAGAGAACCGGGAGTGTGCTGCCTGTGAGCTGTGCTTCCCCTGCAGCACTCGCTGGCATTTGGAGCTCCGGGGAGAGGACTGGACATACCCAGCACCATATGGCCTTATAGCAGACAGAACAGAGAGGGCAGCCTGCTGGTACCTTCGTGAGGCAGCAGCACTTTTTAAACTTGAGTTCCCACCACGCTCCACTCAATGCTGTATGAGCTGGTGCATTAAAAATAGCACCCTGTGCAGAACCAGGCAGAACGGCAGGGTTAGCCACACACACTGCTTTCTCTGCTGTGAGAACAGGACTGTCATGTTCAATGCACTAGTAGAAAAGGTGGGTTTGGCACTACCACCCAGAGCTCCTCCCTTTGGACCAATTCTGTTTCCTTCCATTCCCATTTCCAAAATACTTTTAAAAGATGCTAAGAAGTAAATTTTCAAGAAGAGGCAATTAATACTGAATAGAAAAAAAAGCACACTATTGCTTCTGCTGTTCAAGCACAACAGGATGACCCAACTACTGCTCAGAAAACTCGTGTAGCAAAAGTAAAACCTAATTATTTCCTTCTACCTCTAGCTCCAGCTTCATACCTTAGAGTCAGCATAGGCAAAATGAGCTGTTTGTCAAAAGAGGACTTTGTACCACTGGAAAAAAACTACCACTGGCAGTTTCCCCAAAATCCTCATAATTTTTAATACAGCTTTCATGTTTGTTTTCACTTTCCCCTTTGTTAAACATTTTAGGCAACTCAAATGAAGCCCTTGCCATCAAACCAGCCTTTTAGCAGTAATGACATAAATTACATTGTTCTCCTGATCTTGCAGCACCCAGCTATTAAATCTAACCATGGGAGTTTGGCAAATCTTTTCATGCATGAGGCAGCTGTTTCCTTTCTCCCCTGCTTCCACCCTCCACCCCCTTTTTTTGCCTTGCATGAGCACAATGTGCACTCTGAGAGACGCACTGTACCCAAACCCCATCGCCTAAGGTGCTCTGCATGGAGAGCCACAGCATTCCCTGAAATGCCTCCCTGAAATACTCTGTGCCCATAGGGGGATGCAGACCCAC
Organism: Regulus satrapa; assembly: GCA_013396955.1. Lineage (NCBI taxonomy): Eukaryota > Metazoa > Chordata > Aves > Passeriformes > Regulidae > Regulus > Regulus satrapa. The sequence continues at coordinate 39,234 of VWZN01021209.1, forward strand.
CCTTGGTCCCAACCTGTCACAATTCTCCAGAAGCACAATCTCAGGGGCCCAGAGTGGTTTCATGGTACAGAGCTGGCAGAGGCACCATGACTGGGAGTCATCTCCATCACCCAGGGGCAAATCCTGGCTCCTGCTGTTGGAACACTCCGTCCCAGTGTGGCACGACTTGGGGATTTATCATACTGGTGCCTGGAACATGTTGCCAAGAGTGTGCTCAGTTAAACAGTCATGAGAGTTTCTTAGTTTACCTTGGGATTCTTCTGGAAGCATTTTGACTTGTGTTTTCTCAGTGTAGTTATCTTCCCAGGCTGGGCTACCTTAGAAAAGCCATCACCTTGCAGAAGCTGCAGCTGTGCATGTTCCTCTTCAAGGGGCACTTATTTTAATCTTCAAACTGCCCTGCCATCAACGGGCATTTTCATGCTCTGCACAGTTATTCAGTGACAATACCCTAATGTAGGCTAAAAGACAGTTAATTTACAATCAGTGCTGTTTAACATACACATGCAAATGGTAAGATGCCTCGGGATGCTTGTCTCTCACGGGGACACATGGCCCGTGGCCCTGGTTGGCACCCAGTGTAGCAGTATGACCTGGCTGCTGCATAGCCACTCCTGGATATCCTTGTCCCCCATGTGGTCTCAGGACAACCTGCCAAATGGACCTATGTGCCTGAGGACACCGACCTGCTTCCCAGTGCTATCATTTCCCAGTTCCACTGCTACGTCACTGCCAGGTGGTCAAGAAATGGGTGGGAAACCCTGGTCTCCCAGACAGCATCTCCCAGAGAGCATCAGCTGCAGACTGAGTGAAGGAATTGAGAAGCCCTGTGACTAGGTTGGGTCTCTCTGCAAGGGAAAAAATGAAACTCAAACCCAAGCCTATTTTTCTTCAGTAAGCTCTGGCATGAGCAAAGAGGCTTTTCTCCTGATGGACTTTCTTTTTCTGTGCAACAGCAACTAAAATAAAAAGAACAGCAGTTAAATGGGGTTTGTTAGTAGATAAACAAGGTTAAACAGGTTAAGCAGTGGAAATAGAAGTCTCGGTGTTCCTATCTTAGAGCAAATAGATGCCTGAATGTTCCTGTGAGACATATTTGCTGGTGCTGCAGCCCAGAAAGACAGGCACTGCAACCCTTCCCCTCAACAAGCAAAACATATCTCTGCTGGGAAGGGAGGGAAATGTTTTCCCTCTGCAGTTTCAGAAAGCTGGTTTTGGAACAGAGATTAGAGGTGTTAGTAAAGGCAAAGGGAGGGCACCCCCCTTGCTGTTCCACAGGACAGAAGGAGCACTAAGAATGGCAGTAAGCCATTCTGCCCTGACTGACAGAGGGGTGGATGGGGCCACACACTGACATAGATGCCATCCCCATTCCAACACATGCTCCCTCCCCAGGCATTGAACAACATGAGCAACAGAAAGGAAGCAGTGACTATTTCCCCACCCCTGTGTCTGCCACCCAACAGCTGTGCTGACCCACCGTATCTGTGGCACAACATGTGGGGCAGGAGAGGAGCAGCTGCTGCTCTCCCTCCAGCTCTAGCATAAGAGGCATGAGGTGGGGATTGGAGTAGCTTCTCCAGCCCAAGGATGGATGGGGAAAATGTGTGATGGGGGGGATAACCATTAGCTTTGGCTGGATCTGTGACTGACCTTGCAGAAAAGCCTCTGACTGTTTACTAAGTGCCTGGCTTTACGGCTATAGGGATTTAGAAAACCTTTGGAGAAGATGAAGGTTTTATCAGTCATCAAAGACAGGATTTAGCTTCATCTGGTGGACTCCTAAATTTATTCCTCTCACCTTCCAGTGTATACCTAAATCTGAGTGTCTGAGTCGCTCTTGAGGCTCCATTAACTGCAGTGGGGTGTAGGTATCTGATTTGCCTTTACTTTTAGATGTGCATACTTGGCTGAAATCCCACCCCAGGTGTTCATTATTTGCCCTTGATAGCAACCACACAGGCAGCCCTGTAAGAGATTGCGTGAGTGCTCCAGCTCCCTCTCAGTGTGAGGTCTCTGGGGATTTTAGCAGAAAGAAGGGCTGCCATAGTGGCATGGAGAGTGTTCTGTTGGGGTCCTGCTTTCATGGTGACACCCCAGTTAGTGAGGGGTACAGTCAGCTACCAGAGGGTATGATGACTATTCGAACAGCTCAGTCTATGTCTGCAAAATCCTTTTGGTCTGAAGACTTGTTTTCACATCATCACACCAAACGGGTTTGCTACTGCTCTTCTTGGATCCCTTCTTTCCTGCCAGGGTTAAGTCTGGCCAACCCAAGAGGTGCAACCCTCTACATGGTCCCAACAAGAGCCATTGGCACTGCAGTCTCAACACTTCCAGCCACAGCTGAGGGCCAGGGTAGATGAGATACAATGCTGTGTCTTGTACATCTACACCTGCCTTGATAACTTAAAAACCATGGGCACTTAGAGAGGCAGGTAGACACAAAAGTTTGTTCACAAGGTGAAGTAAGAAATCTCCAAGTTCAGCAAATAACTGCTGAAGAAGTAAACTCCAGTAAAAGCTAAATGGAAGTGAATTAATGCAGTTAATCTACTTTTCAGCTTGATTAACTTCCACCAAATAATCAGAAAATTCTTATAAGTTTTTGATAATAATGTTGAAAAGCACTCAGGGGTTCAGGACAAAGAAAACTCATGTTACATCCCTCATGGCTGCACAGCATAAACACAACATTCATCACATTCTTGCTGCAATAATAGGCATTTCCAGGAATGGGACTTCTCTTGGCAAAGGGACTTCACCTGCATGCCTAAGCTACCAGTCTAGTCAGATAAAGCCTAGAAATAGGAGAGTTTTCAAAAAAAAAAAATATTAAGATGAGGACATTATGTGAGACTCAGTAAAGCCATTCACATAATTTATCTACAGAGGCAGAGAAAAGCAATTTAAAAGCAGATATATGAATGGACAAAGGAATGAGAAAAAAGGAGGATGGAGAGAAAATCCAACTGTTGAAAAAAGCTCTCATACAGCCTGAAGTGCATGGGGTGGGGGGGGCGGGGGACTGGGCATGATACAGCTAACAATGTGCTCAAGATCAGAAACACACAACTGCAGTGTTTGCACACCTGTTAGGGAGCTGGTCGGAGTGAATGAAGGGAAGAAAATGTGGATATTGTACAGACAATGGTGGAGCAAAAGCAATGACCATGACAGGTAGACAGAAGATAATAGATGATAGATAGATAGATAGATAGATAGATAGATAGATAGATAGATAGATAGACAGACAAACAGATATGTAGAAAGAGCAGTGGCCGATCTATGAGCTGGTAAGGAAACAGAGAAACCAATGTAAAAGAAAGAAGGGATGTTATCTGCTGATTTTGGAAGAGGATATTGGGGAACTAGAGTCTGTAAAACAGACTCTGTATGCTCTGCCACACACTACAAGCAGCAGCTTTAGAAGTGGGAGAACGCTTTGCAGTTTCAGCAGAAATAGACACTCCTGAGAATCATATAATTGAAAAAAGTCCTGAAGTTCAGAGTTGCTACCTGGAAAATACTTCTGCTAATAGTTACAAGCCCTGGGAATTCTTGGATGCAGCAGTTCACTTGTGATTGAACCAAGCAAGGGTGACATTATCTCAACCTATTTTGTTATCCGTCAAACTGGTTATAGAAAATCTTATTGCAGAAGATGACCTTGGACCAAGTGGGCATGAGCTGATTTGGTTTAAGTTAACAGAAAGATAACAAAAGTAAATTATAGCAATATGCTAATGAAATGATTTCTCAAAGACGAGCAAAATGTTGCATGCTTGGGACAGGAGGCACTGCAGTTGACTGCTGGCAGGGTAGGGTGGCTACAGCTCTGTGGAAAGCCCTGCCTGGTCTTGGCTGTTTCAGTCCCATCCATATGGGCATGGGACAGGCAGCTGGGAACCCATTAGAGCATTTTGTTCTGGTCTTTGCACTTCCTTGCAAGCAAACCAACAAAACTTCTTCAGAACCACTCAATTCCTCCTGTTGATTTACCTTCCCAAATGAAATTATCTGTGAGATCCTGACATTCAGCTTCCTGCTCAGGTTAAAAGAAGTAACAATTTATTCAGGTCTCAAAAAATAAGAGACTAGCTTGGTGCTGCAATTCAATGAGAATAATTATCTAGACTGCAGGGTCAGAGCCAGGATGACTAATGGAAATGTTCAGAGAAATGGAAATTACCCTGCTACAGATGGAAGCTAAACTCTGAGTTTAATATATTCCAGCTAAAAAGACCAGATAATCTCCATCCCCAGTGCTGAGGGAACTGGCCCATGAAATTGGCAGTCTGATAGTAAGGATTTCTGATCTATCAAATCAGAGACAGATACCATAACACAAGAATCCAGTTAGTGTGAGAAATGGGAAGGAGGGTATGATCCAAGCTGTTTACACACTCATTAATCCGCCCTCATTGGTTTACAACCCTATAAAACAAATTTTGAGTGAACAAATAATTGAATACATGGCAGAAAGTGAAGCTAAAATGTAGCATGGGCCGACCAAAGGTCAGTGGAGATGGCAAGCTTACTGGCTCAAGATGCAGGGGCCTGAGGGATAGCTGCAGCTTACTTGTTGCCAATCCAGGAGCAAATGTGTTGCTCGTTCTTGGACTCCTAAGCCTCGGTGGCAAGACAGGAGGGTGGTGGGACCACACACCTTGCTGCAGGGAGGCACCCTGGCATTTATGGACACTGGTAACTGAGTACCTGAGGCCACTTTGGTCACCTTTACTGTGTTGCAGGCATGCTACCTTGTCAAAACAAGCAGTGCTATTACACTGATAACCCTGGAAAAAACAGTATCCAAAACCCAAAGCGATTTGATCAGAAAGCCCATATGTATCTTAAGCTAGCAGGTGAATCCCAGTCATTGCTTCAAACTCTGTAAAAACACCCATCTGAAAGGTAATTTCTGTTTTCAAAGAGCAAAGGCATTTGGAACCTAGACCTGCATTTGTAGCGAGCAGGCAACTCACTGTAGAGTCTCAAGCTCACAGAGGAAGGGCTGGGCCCTGCTCTGCAGTCAGGGACCTTTCTTTATTTGTGGAGCTCAGCAACTCAATTTCTAACAGCTTTGTTGATATACCCAGTTCTCATGTTTGCCAGCATGAAAATTTGATGGGTTTTGTATGCAAGCCTAGCATAAATTTTAGCAACTCTCCATCTTTTCACTCTTTAGAGTGATTTTTTCCTTTTTCTTTTAGAGGCTGCTGGCAGACAGCCTATAAGACAGTTTTAACATGGAAATTTTGCTTAACTTAGATTTGTAGCTGTGGTGGGTTGACCTTGGCTGGATGCCAGGTCCCCACCAAAGCTGCTCTATCACTCCTTTTCTCAGCTGGACAGGGGAAAGAAAATAAGATGGAAAATGACTCACAGGTTGAGATAAGGCAGTTTACTAAAGCAAAAGAGAAAGTTTGCATGCACACAAGCAAAGGAAAAAAATGAAAACCAACAACATGGCTTTACTCCACCTCCCATCAGTGAGCAATGCCCAGACACTTCCTGGGAAGCAGGGCTTCAGCACCCTGAGCATTGGCTCTGGAAGGCAAACATTGCAAGTAATGAGCACTTCCCTTCCTCCTCCTCTCCTGAGCTTTTATATCTGAGTTGACATCACATGGTGTGGAATAAGCCTTTGGTGAATTTGGGTCAGCTGTGTCCCCTCCAAGGATCCACTCCCAGCCTACTGATGGCATTAGCACTGTCACTGATGGGCTCGGCCTTGGCCAGCAGCAGGTCCATCCTGGAGCTGAGCACTGGCTCTGCTGGACACGGAGGAAGCTTCTGGCAGCTTCTCACAGAAGACACCTCTGCAGCACCCCTGCTATGCAAATCCAATGCAGGAGTTTTAGAAATGCTTTTCCCATGAGGCCAATGTCACTGCAAGGCCATATGGACATCGATGCTGGGACATGGCAGACAGGAAGGATAGGATAGAGGCAGGAAGTAAAATAGTGACAAACTGCACTATCCATGCAATGTGTCTGCTGCCTACACCCTCAGACCCCAAATCCCACCAATGCTGCACAGAGTGACAGGAGGCACCTACAGGGTATTTTCTTGCCATTGCCTAAGTCAGTCCCAATCTGTACAAAAGATTTACCAAGTCTTATAACAATTCACAAGAGACCCTTGGCTGAAAATGGGATTTACAGACTGACATAGATGTACAGAGAATATAGGTATGTGCCAGCACTCCTGTGGGGCTGATCCGCCCAAGTGTCCCACATCAAATTGCACATTAGTGCTGGAACTCTGGCCCTTGCTCAAAAAAGTGCAGATCAAAATGAGCTATGCAGTCTTCTGCTGCTATATTAATCAATTATCCCTGAACTCCATGACTCAGTCCTTGCCCTGCCATAAAACCCCCATGGACAGCAGTACTGTGGCCAGTCGGTATGTAGAGGATTAAGGGTTTAGTTCTGCATTTATTCTACTAATAAAGACAAGTTAGAATATGATCAAGGAAAAAGAAATAGAAAAAAACTAGAAAATATTGCTGTTGTTTTTTTTCCAGTTCCCCTTTGTTCTGCACTGACCCACAAACTCAGAACTCAGAAAAAAACCCCAACATGATGCAGACATTTGCAGCTCCATAAACACAAGATCTGTCCAGATCTTCCAGCACTACTCAGAAGGAGGCTCTCAGAGGAATTGCTTTTCTGTATCTCCTCGCTTCCTTCCATCGCTCTAGACACAGCTTTTCTCAGACTTGTTGCCCCAATTCTTCAACACTTCTTTGTGCTTTTGTTACTTTAATTTAACAGCAGAGTTCCTTTTACACAAAGCTCAAGGAGCTCGAAGGAGCTCATGGAGCTTTCCTGTCAAAGCTGATTGTCAAGATGCCTGTGTTATAAGAACAGTTCTATTAGCTTTTGACCTGTAAAAATTGACTCCCAGCTCCATGCCTCGGCAGCTCCAGCATCCCAGAGAGTAGCAAGGCCAGCACTTACTTCCCCTGCAGCTACAAGAATAGCTTGAGCTGGGACTTGGGTGCTCCACAGCTGCCTGCTGTGCCTGGAGTTGCAGGAGGAGGTAGCTCTGCCTCAGGAATGACCAGGGTGTCCCATGGGAGAAAGGAGCAAGCTCCTAGGGAGGACTCAAGGAATGGAAACCAAGTGTGGGTCATTCTGGTTGGGTATTTTATGCCCAGAAGCATTTTGATAAATCCAGAATATCCTCTTAGATCATACTGGGGGCAGGGGGAGTTGTTTGGGTGGGTGGGTTGGTTGGTTGGTTGGTTGGTTGGTTGGTTGGTTGGTTGGTTGGTTGGTTGGTTGGTTGGTTTTTAAATGTGGGAAGAAAAGAAAACCCTAAACTTTTGGAGCAGATTGAGATCTCCCCTCCTAACATATTTTCTTTTACTATAGGGATATGTATAGAAACAGGCATTTTCTGATACGTGGTTCTAAATAAATGTTCCAAACTCTTTTTCTGGTGAAAAAATATCCTAGTTCTAAACCAATTTTTTTTCTGACCCAGAAGTGATTTTTTTTCCCCACTAAGAACACGGTCCATGGGAAAACTTCAATCTTGCTTCAATGTGAAACACAAACAATGTCAAAAATATTGAATCTGTAGCAATCTGGAAATTTGGAAACTCACCAGAGGAGTTTGAAGGCTTCTATCCCTTGTGAGCACGCTGGAAAAGGAGGACTGCTCTGCCCCACAGCAGATTCCCATGGTGTATGAGGTGGAAAGCCAAACCCTAGAATAGGTTTTGGGGGAGCTGTGCCCACCATCACCTCCTCATACCAGGACCCAGGGCATCATATTTCCTTTGGGATAATAATCAGAGACTAGCCATGGCTGAGAGCTTTCCCTAACATGCTGGATGCTCTCACCAAGATTTCTGAACTTATTGAGGAGTGAATGTGGCTGAGCCAGGTGCTCTCAATACTGGGTCTCCTGACAAGCTCATTAGAGCATCCCTCGTGATGCATTTTTAACTTACACTTTTACGCAGGAAAATCAGTAACTTTCTTTATTCAGCAGATGTGTGCACACAGGAGAAGACCTAAACAAAGTTAAGACAGAAAGTTAGACCTAACCAAGTTACCCTACTCACAGTACCAACAGACAGTGACTGTACATTTGGAGGTGAGTTATAATCCATTTGGCTGTTGTGCTATCAAAATCTAACTACACGTGTTTATTTTAGCTTCATATGTATTTTTCATTTAAATGCAGATTCAGAGACTTTTTATATGAGTATACACACACACACACACACACACACACACATGCACATATATTTATTTATACATAGGAACAATGTGTGGTACCTGTAGTATTAAGCATAGTCACACCCTTAGAAAGGGCTGTATCAGGAATGGTCAGAGTGAGTCATAGACATCTAAGCACATGAACACGATTGTGTTTTACCTGACCTCATTAGATACCTATTCTGGATATGATTTTACAAAGGACGGTGATAAGTTAAAAACAGCAGCTCCCTGGCAGTGTTAAATAGAAACACAGGCCTTTGAATGTAACCAGAGTGAGAAGAAGAGCATGGAAAATCAGATGAAACTCAATGAGTGTCTCAGGCCACTGAAAAATAGCCAAAAATTTGGCATTTCACACAGGTATGGTGTCTGCTTGTCAGACTCTGACCTCCCTAGAGTGATTGATGACCAACACTCTCCAAAGAGTGCACTCAACACTCAACTGACTAAGGGGACAATGATATCTCTTGAAAGTGCAGTCCTGACAGAAACCACCTACAAGCCACCTTTACCTTCCCCTCCCTGGCTGCTCCTCCTCCCTCGGCGATGATTTGGCAGCAGTGCCATACAGTGAGCTGTGTCCCAGGCACAGCTGCCAGGCACCCAAAGGCACAGCTGTGTGGATGTTTGATGTGCCCAGGGGTGAGATGGGCCCTCAGCCTCGACGGTGATGTTCAAATACTTGTCTGTCATCTGAAAGTGCCTTTTCTCCTGCAAAGGGGCAGGAGCACATGCTGTGCATTCAGAGACCAGCACACACTCTCTGGGCGCTTCTCTCCCATTCCTGCATGACATCCGCACAGCAGGTAAACAATTTAGTGACTAGGCAAGCGGCTCGCAGGAGGAGGAGGAGGAGGAAGAGGTCATTAAAATCCTATGACTTTTTAAAGCTCTTATGAGTCTGATGCAAGAGTCTCCCACAGATTTGCCACCTCTTTGACCTTAAAGCAGTATGTTTAAAATGTACTCAGAGCTGGATGCACCGAGAGTGCACCGGTGTATGGCATCTTTTTGCACACTGCAACATTTCCTTAGGAAGCCTCCAGGATGGGTTTTTCAGATAGATTCAAATAAAAATATTTCTTGGCTTTTAACCCCTTGTTCTCTTTGCATTTTCTAAACAGCTCAGGGAGCTCTTTTGGCAATAAGCATGCTGTGTTTTGAGGCGCCCTTACTGTTTTAGGTCCGCCAGACAGATGACAGCAAAAAATGCCAAGCAGTTTGGAGTGAGGCAGCATGGGGCTATTTTAGGTTACGTGATCCTGTTTCAGTCCAGTGGCAATTTGTTGCACCCTCCACAGGGATTCCATTAGTGGGGTGTAAGTCTAGATTCATAAATTACCAAAAGTTTTCGGATATTGTAATTTCTTTTTTGTTCTCAAGCCTGCAAACACACACAATCACATTTAGCTGAGTGCAGAGAAATCCCTCCAGCTTCAGTGAAACTAATGACAGTGCCAGATAGTTGACAGTCATGATAGGCAGTGCATCAGAGTGGGTTTAGTCTCTCTTTGTGAGGAAAGGTGGAAAGAAACAATATAAATAAAGCCCAAACAATGACAATGCTGATAATCAACAGAGGGATTTTTGTTCTCGGAAACTCAGGTTCAGGTCCCTATGAAGAGAAATGACCTCATCTATTAAAAGCAGAGCTGGTAAACAGTTGGTTTCCAAGATGATGAACTAGTAATAAATAATTTCAGGAGGGAAGGGTCTTCTGTAGCTGATTTGAGACAGAAGAAAATGTGGATATTATGAGCAAAGAGAGGAGCAGAATAAAACACAGACAAGATGCTCTGGGAAAACCATTAAATACCTCAATAGGGATTTTAAAGCTCTTTAAAATTATCAGCTGACCTCATGCAGCAGAAAGGAAAAAATGTGAGTTCTATAGGAAAACAGAAACTCAAATGGAGAGAGAGAGGAGTTTTTCTGTAAGCCCAGCAGAGGCAGCTTTGCTGAGTTTGGGCAGAAAATGGATCTGCTTTCCTTCATTGTCTCTCCCAAAAGCAATTTCAAGATTGAGCAGCCCTTCCAGAAATTTCTGTGCATGTGGGCTGTTACACATCCTCCTCAGGAGCCAGACCCTGAGGGAAAAGGCAGCCAAAGCCCCACAGCCCCTCTGCCGTGACTTGGGACCTGCAGACAGACCCACCATCTTCTCACCTCCCACTGCCCAGAGGAAAAAGAGAATGAGTGGAAGGCCACGTTTCTCCAAGGGCTGGTGTCAGTTGCATGGGTCTGGCACAGTCAGCACAGTCAGGCTCCAAAAGTCTTCGCTCCAACTTCCCCATCATCCTCACTCAGCTGGTGAGTCCATCCACTGTGAGCTCAGCAGCACAGCTCATGTGGAACATGCCCTGTTCCTTCAAACCTGCGCTGCTAAGACATGAGAGGAGGAGGCTGGACAGTGTAACCATGGAAAAACAACGTTCAAAAAGCCTGTCAGCAGTGTTAATGAGATTGGTTTCTTTGCTGTGGTTGTGTCGCTAGTGAGGATGGGGGATGGGATGAACCTTGTCTGTTCATCAAAGCCTGAGGGCCAGAGAAGGAAGAAACACCAAGCGTGTTTTTGGAAAGCCTCTCCAGGCCTGCAGGTTCTCAGGTCACAACTGGGGATCCTGGCCCAGCTATGGTGTCTTGTGCCTGAGACCTTAATCCATCCACCTACGAAGCACAACCTTGTTGTTCTCTTACCCTAATACAAGCTCCAGGCCTGAGGGTCATGTTTTGTGAAGAAAAGTAAGAGAGTGATGTCCTGGCTTGTGTGGATATAGGTACAAATTTGGAATGCAATCTCAGGAAATCTCTATTCAGGTTGCACTTTACTCTTCTCCCAGGTAAGGGTGGTTTGTTTTTTTGGTTTTTTTTGTTTTGTTTTGTTTGGTTTTTTTCTTTTTTTGTTTTTTTTTTTTTTTTTTATTAAAATGCTTTCATTAGCAACAGGTAAAACAAGGAGTTCAGCTGGTGACCCTGCTGGGTTGGTTAGCCACTGTGCTAGCATTCACACCAGTGCTGAGCCCCAGGGCATCTCCTGAACTGAAAGAGCTGCCAATTACAGAAACTCCCGTGCTCCATCTGTTTTTTGTCGGAGGGGGACTAGGCGCCCACTGCAAGCATGTTGAAAGCGTATGCTTCTGCTGCAGGCTGGGGAACACCCACTGAGCACCTCAGCCTCGACACACAGGCTTGGAAGACAGAGCTTTCCTTGCCCCAAACCTGCCAGGCTTTAACTGTGAGCCATCAGTACTACCCTGCTGGCTGTCCCTGCAGGAGCTGAGGAAACATGTTCCCAAGGAAGTGCTCTCAAAGCCACCAACCTTCCTGCTCTTAGCAGCTACAAGAGGACAACAGCATTATAGGTGTATTTATTTATATATATTGTTATCAGTAGGGTGCTGATGACATCAAGGATGGGGAGTTTTCCTGCATGGAGAAAACCCTAGGGACAGGACTCACTCCTCTCCTTACTTTATCTAGCTACTGTATTTACAAAGACAGAGAAGAATCAGTCTTACAGGCTAAAAAAGGAGCATGAGAATGAGCAAATGTAAGGACCTGGCAAATATGGGCAGTTTGGGAAAGAGCTGGTCATCTTCCACAAAATCACAGAGAGTATTCTTTTCTTTTTTTCAGTCTGGTTTCTCAAAGTGAACTTCAGAATTGTTCAGGTTACCATTTTGCCCCGTGTTCACTGTGGCTGGCCAGCAGCTGTTTTGGTAGCAAGGAACAGAACAAGCTGCATGTTCTCCTCCACACCCTTGAAAAGACATGCTGGGATCTGCGTGGCTGAGGCATTTCCTTCCAGGACTCAGTGGGGAGGCTACCAAGTTATTTGGGCTGAGAGGCACGAGGGCAGGGCAGGACAGATCTGGCCAGACTTGCCCTCTTCCTTTGGCACTACACTCACAGAGGACTGTAAGAGAAAGGAAGAGGTTTTTGTAATCAAAACCAAAAGAAAACGCCTCCCTGAACCTACCAATATTATTTTTTATTATCTCTAGCATTGCTGTAGCCTTCTGCATCTCTAAATTAACACTTGTAAATCATGTGCAGATGCCCATAGGTGACTTGTTTGAGTTTGGGTTTCCAGTAATTTAATTTTATTGTTAAATATGCAGCATACCACTTTATTTTTGACAAAAAAAAAATACAGCTGCAAATGAGAGAATTTTTCACCAGAAGGGGTGAAGTGCCTTGTACCAGGCTGCAGTAGAACTTCACCTATCCCCTACCACCCTACCAAGGTCAGAGGTGGCTGAGCAGGCATGGGATCAGGGCTGCCTCCACACTAGGGAAGAAGCCCCTCATGCCCCAGCTTTGTCTGCCATCAGTCTCTTTGGTGAGGGAGGGTTTGTTCCTTTGCTTGGATTCATGCTAAAGTAAGAAAAGATTTCTCCCACAGAGCCCAGGAGCTACAGAGGCTTTGAGGACAGGCAGTTCTGCCTCACTGAGGACCAGCAATCTCTGTTAACAGCACTTGATTTTATGTTGTTTTTAAAATGTTTGCAATGTTTTAGGCATTTGTCTGTCTTTCCTTAACCGGAGTATAAAAGTGCAAATAGGAAAGGAGTGGCAGAGAGGGTCCATCAAAAGCCTTGTACATCTGATGGCAAAGGACCAGCTGTGTGCAGTAACTTGGATTGGTGTATGGGGAGGTGCTTTGTTTTCATCATGGTTTGGTTTTTTGTTTTGTTGGTTTGGGGTTCTTGGTTTTGTTTGTTTGTTTGTTTGTGTTTTTGTTTGGGTTTTTGTTTGGGTTGGGTTGGGTTTTTGGGGGGGATTTTCTTATTGTCATTGTCTGGATTTTTATTTTTTTTAATGGCTAATACATTTGTTGCTGAAGGTTTATTTTTAGCTAGTAGAGAAATCATTCTTATGCCATGGCAACCAGAATTGGGAGGTAAGCTAGAGCAAAGTGGTCTGACTAAAATATATCTGAAAGCATCCAAATTGATTAGATATCCCAAAAATAAAGATGATCGCTGTTAGGATAACACAATGCTGATGTTTGTGATGTAGAAGTACAAGCAATTTCTGGTATTGCATTTTTTTTTTTCTCCTTGTTACTGACTGCAAAGGGAGGCCTGGAAAATCATTACTGATAGTCATAAATGACTAATATTGCCAAAGGATTTGCAAAACAGGTGGGATGTTCTGCTGGAGATGTGAGGAAATTAGTCTTTCTCTTTTGAGATGCGATAAAACCCTCCTGCAACCCATGCTTGGGGATCCAGCTGTGGTGCTGAGCCGATGCTGGTGGGAGGCCAAGGACATTGTGGGTAGGTTTTTCCCCTTCTTCACAGGGGGTTGTTTAATGTGTGCCGAGCCAAGTCCTGGCTGTGGAGATGCTGGTGCTTGTTGGGGGGCATCCCTCACATGCTCATCATGCCCTATGGTTTTCAGTGGTGTCAAAGAGAAGAGCTGCTCAGAGCCTGACCAGAGCACCAAACAGCCCCATCCCTGGCAGCCACCTTGGGATGCTGAGAAGATGGGAGTGGGCCAATATCCCCAAATATCTTCCTGGTGACTGGCTGTTTTAGTCACCTCTGGACCATGGACGTGTCATTGAGTTCACACACCAGCATGTGAACACCTTGTTCTTTTGAGCTGAGAAAGACGGAGGGCCCTGAAGACCTGGGCACCATGGGTGATCCCAGCTGGTGTCTCTGTGTGGGCCCCTCCATGCCAATTGATTTTAGGGGTGACCCCAGCAGTGCAGGTGCTGGACCATGAAAGCAAACCAAGGCAAAAAGGGGCAGAGTCAGAACCGAAATGAGGGGCCCTGAACCCAGGGGCTGCGTCCTCCATCCAAGGGAAGTGGCTTCCAGAAAGGGGAAGATACCAACGCAGCCCTGTCAGCTTCTCCTCTGCTTTTGTCTCTCTCTAGGAGTCTCTTCCCCATCACTGGTGGGAGGGAAATGAGCATCCCTTTATGTTATGGGTCTGACCTAAATGGGTAAGGCCCATATTAGGCAAGGGAACAGGAACAATGGAGCACACAGGTCCTACAGATGGGCACATCATGTTCCCATTGCCATGAACAGACCCTGACTTGGTGAGGGATGAAGTTCCCTGGCCCTGGTCATGAGCTCTGGGTTGTTCTGAGGCAGTGAGACTTGGATAACTCCAAAGAGGCATTGTCAGGTGTTTGGGACTGGAGATTTTGCTATGAAGCTGCTTCGCTTTAGGCTGTGGTAGGCCCCTCTCTGAAGTGCCAAGTCACTCAGGCAGGAAGGGAAATCTGATCTCAGACCCAGTTTATGGCTCAGAACTAGGCCAGTATTGGCTTCAGACCATGTTATTTTGTCCGATTGGATGCTGGAAGCCTCCACATACAGGCACTGCATGACTTGTCAGGGCAACCTGTCCCATTGTTCAATCAGCCTTGCATTATGTTTTTGTTTTCTACATCTAGTCAGTTCCAGCTCCAGATTCTTTAACCCAAACCATTCTCCAATGTCAAATGCATTTAAACTCCTCCTCTTTATACTCTCTTTCAATTTGTTAATTGAGCTCAGAAAGTCCTCCTTTCTTGCTGGCCGTGATCCTAGAAAAGGAATTCAAACAAAATTACAGTAGAGGCTCTGGAATTAAGACTTCTTTCCCAGCACCTCATAATTTAGTACTGCATAAATTTTGCCACTCAGATGCTACTTGTTTAAAGCAAAAACACTTGGGGAATATTGCCATGGTCCAGGAAACACTTTGGACCATACTGGTTTTTTTCTACTTGTAGCAATCTGTCTAGTCAAGTATGAAATTGTGATAAACAATGTCAATATTTGTGAATAATTTACTGTTTTCAAAGAACATTTGATGTGCATAGTGTTTTAAATTATATGCACAACAGAATTATTATATTTTGATCTGTGAAAATAATTTCTCCTTAGTTCTAGTTAACACAGAATCAGTAATGTCTGTGTGGTTTTTAATTTTAAAATATATGCCCAAAATTATATATGAGTCTTTTATAAAAGAGGCTACATAATTAGACTCTTCTTCACCAGTTCTTTACAGATTTTTTTTCCACCTTTTATGCAGAGTGGTTGGATTGACCCTCTCTTCTGGTATCTATTTAGAGTTGTTTGACATCATGGGAAATACTCTTAATTAATACATTAATAATTATGCACACACTCAGAAAATCAAGCCTGAGCACAAAGGTGAACACCAAGTCTGAGCCAACAAAGTTTTCACATGAATGTTTCAGCGGGCTGGCATAATTTTCTCACTTTGCAAAGGCAGCAGGGATGTGAGGCCTTTTAGAAAAAGAGACCATCTTTGGTCCAAAGAGGCTACAAAGAAAGGCCTTGATCTTGCAAGTGGCTTTGAGCAGATGTTTGAACCTCTGTGCCTCCAAATTTTCCTTTTCTGACGATTGCAAATCTAGATGGGAATTTTCACATATGTTCGAGGGGTGTCATGCTCTCCCTTGTTCCAGGTGGGTGTCCTTTCCCCTCTGATCACCCTGGACACTTTGGTGCCCATTACTGTCCATGAAATACTAGCAGTCACTGCAAGAGACAACAATAGTTCTCCCTGGCTTAGACTTCCTCTTCTCACCCTGGCCCAGGCTTAGTCACGTCCCTGCCCCAGTCCTCAACCAGCAGAAGGAGAGTTTTCTGCCAGTTTAGTTCCCTGGAGGGTACAAGGGCATTAGTGGGAGGTGGAGAGAAGAGTGAGAACGGCTTTTTGTGGGTGGTAGTTATTAGCTGGGAGTGGATGTGTGACCCAACACTTCTGTCACACCCAGGATAGGAACCACAGCATGCATTGGTCCCAGGCTGGGTGTCTATGTGCTGAGGGCATACGTGTGATTTTAAAAGGTAAATATGGACCCAGATAAAAATGGCCTGAGCTTAGGATGAGCCATTATCTTTAGGTTTTTGCTGCCTGAAGTCTCTAAGACATTTTCCCCAGGACTGTGGAAAAACAGGATGTTTTTTCAGAGTGGCAAAACCAGGAAAGGAAGCATCTGTGAGGTCTTCTTCCACCTGATCTGCTGCCAGGTGGGTCCAGGTCAGCAACCACAACAGGGCAGACATCAAAACCCAGGGATTTCAGCATTCCCCTCCTACCAAGGTGTCCACCTTGTATTTCCTTCTACTATACATCCCCTCCTTTCCTTGGGATGAGGGTCTGGTATGGTCATGGGGGCATAATGACCCTCCCTCTCCCAGGGCCTGTTGATGTGACTAGTTTTGCTCCCTGTCTGTAAAGCTCACCAACACCTGGATTCTCAGCCACTGTGAGAATGAAAATAAGATGAAATAGCACTTGGTTCATTTGGTGAAACTAAAATTGATTTTTAATTTTTAATAGGTTGACTCACCACTCGTGGGCATTGCAGACAGTAGTTAAAAACTACTTTGCACTGGAGTCAGAAAGTCAGAACTAATTAAAGAATATGTCCACAAAAGCACAGCTAATAGACTGAAGGGAAGACCTTAATTAGAAATTTGGGAGGTAGTAACCCTCCTGTTAATAATGTTTAAATGACATTTGGGAGCCATGCAAAACAAGTAAACAGCTTCTCTCTGCACAACTATAGTAGAAGACCAGAAGAACAATGTAAATATGGTCTGGATGCTGCCACTCCAGAGCTGAAACAGCCTCCTCCTCAAAGCAGTCTTCAGGCTTGCTCTCCACCTAGTAACAAACAGCACTGCAGCACTTAAAAAAGTCTGTAGAGTAAGGCAGCAAGGTGACTCCAAGGACTGCAAGGCATGAGCAATAGTTTGCAGAAGCTAGAACACTTCAGCCTACACAATATGACTTACCTCCGCTCCTAAAGCAAAGCTCCAGGCGCACCCTCACTTATCTGGCACCAGCCAGGACTCAGGAGAAATGTAGCTGAAGCAAGATAAATATTTCAGGCATGTCAACAGTGATGCAGTGATTTGGTAATGACCCATGATGAAAAAATAACCAGGCTGAGAAAATAAAATGTTTTACAACATTTCATTTCTATTCAGAAGAAAGGTAAAATAAGAATCTGATTGTAATGCGCCCCTCAACACAAGCCTGAAACTGTCTGTATTAGCAAATCTGGACTGTGCTGTAAATCAAAAGGCATGCTTTCAGCTAACCTGCTGTGACAGACCCTGGTGTAATCTGCTCCGTAAACCCATCCCAAACTCTATCCATGCCCCTGCTTCAGCCAGTCCCTGAGGCAGCAGCACTGAGGCTGGCACAGCTCGGGAGGAGCCACAGGGATCCACGGGTGACCTGAAACTGGCTGCCACAGTGCCCTCACCTCCATCAGCGCCACCTCCCCCGGCACCCGGAGCCAGGGTAGGGAGCGTGGGTGCTGAGCAGGAGCTGTCTTTCGACGAGAGCTGTCTCAGAGCTGAGATATTAAAAATAACAATCGACGTGTTCAGGCACGACAGCTCTCATACAAAGGAAGTTCCATGAATTTCACCATACCTTCTGTGTTGTGACTGCCAGTACAGAAATCTACCTAAATTATCACATTGCTGGGGGGAGGGGGTGGGGGGGGATGCGTGTGGAAAGGATCACACAGATGCAAAGTGTGATAAAATAATGCAAAGGAAAGGTTTCCCCTAATTTTTAGCATGTTATCGCAGGACCGAGACCCTTTCTCTTCTAACCCACAAAACAAGAGTAGTCTGAAGTTTGAGGTGTTTCATATCTCTGGATGTTGTGAGCTACATAAGCCAAAAATATCAAAATGTTGAGTTATCTGTTTGCTGATGCCTAGCAGTTTTGTAGCACCCTTTCCTAGACACTTTTTGCAAAAAGCCATAAATGTACTGTACCAGAAATATTTAAAAATGGAAAATTTTATCAAGGTCACAGTTCTCACATTTTTCTGATTTTCATTAGCAAGCCGGTTTCATTTGAATTTTGGGGAACTTTCAACTAGTCATTTAAAAAATACTAAATATGGGTAATTACATGGGAGAACACACTAACAGCAGGCTTACCAGAAGTCTCAGCCGGGAGCATCCTTCGGTGCTCTGCATGTTCAGCAACTATTTTTTCCACCCCCACAAAGCAGCCACCACAGCGGGGGGAAGATGAGAGCTGAGTTACAGTCTGGAGGCTGCATCTGAAGCATTTAGAGTGTTCAACCTCTTTCGCTTCCAGTCATTATTTGTGGAAGTGGGGGGCTGACAGGCGACTGGGTTTTGTCCAAGTCATTTTTCTCATTAAATCCTTTATTACACATTTTGATGTCCCAATCTTTAAATATATATATTAAAAAAAAAAAAAAAAGAAAAAAAAAAGAAAAAAAAAGGAAAAAGAAAGTAACTCTTAGCACAAGCTATTATGGGCCTTGAACAGCCACCAAAAACCTGCAAGCTGTGACATTAAAATAAGTTTGTATCATCTTCCACCTTCTTTTTGTAGTGGAGGGCCTCTTGTCGCCCTATATTTTCCTACACCTTTTAAAGAATGGGAAACCTCACGGTAGAGCAGTACCTGCTGCATCCCTCTTCTTGAAGAGTGATTGGTGAAAATTTTGCCTAAATCACATTTTGATCTGCTGCTTGATGCAACTATTTTCAATCTGCGTTGTTGTAAAATAAAGGGTTGCTAATTTCTGTTAAAACAAGGCTGTTGTGCCCAAACATCCCACAGCAAAAACATGATAGACATCAATGGGGAAGCTGGCATCTCACCACCAGGAAAAGCTGAGGATAATCTGTGTGTATGCCCTCCCTTCGTTTCACAAAGGCCTTCAAGAGAAGAAATGAAAGGCAACGTAGCAGGCTGGTATTAAGCAGCCTCAGCCATTCAGATACTTAGCTGAATTATCAACTTTGTCTGAAAAGAACTCAAACCAGACCATTGATGGTAATTATCATCTGCACTTTGTGGGCTTTCAGTCTAATGAATACACAAATGAAAAATCAATGGAGCAGGCTTCCAAAAATGAACATGGCAACAATCTTGATCTTAGAATTGGCTTAAACACAGCTCCTCCCAAATACCAGCCCTAAGGCTGTGTTCTTACTGTACATTTCTGTTATTTCAGAGCTTTCTCTCTGAGGAACTCATTAGTCCTTTTATTCATAAAATAAATGCAACTTTAATTTTCAAATTAAAAAAGCATTAAAATAATTACATCTCCAAATACCCAGTTAAAAATGATAAGAGATCAAATCTGTCAAAGGCTGCAAATCTTCTGGGGGTCAATTGAAAAAATTTTCTCAGAATGAAGCAGCCACACTGAATAAAACTTTAAATAAAGAGGATTAAGCTCTGCAAATGACAAAACTCGGCTGAACTTGCAATTCAACATTATAAATTGCCAACTTCACCTCTTTTCAGCTGCAGAAATACAATATACATTTGTCTTTGTTACAAAGAGGTTCTGCAGCTCTGAGATGAATACACTATAGGACTAACAAAGGCTAATCATGTCCAAAGGCTGGGTGAAGGCACGAATCCCATCCCTCTGGGGTCATTTTGCAGTCTCTGTTACCTCTGTATGGCACAGTCAGGCAGACTTCTGCAACATACCTGGTATCAGTTCTGAATTATGTCTTCCCTAGAAAAAGATCTTGGCAGGGAAAAATTCTGTTTCTGCCAGATTCAATTATCTGTGAATTCTGAGGAACACTTGCTGCTTGAGAGAAAACTTGAGAAAATTTGTGCAACCACCAGTCAGAAAACCACTCAGGATGGCGAGGCACTCCCAGCAGTCAGGATATGCTTCTGAGGTGTGACGTGACTAAGACTTCCTTCTTTCATTTATCTTTTGCCCCAGGTCAGAACCTTGGTCTATCTGCATCCTCCTCCTACTTCCACCACACTGCTGAATAGAACATTCCATCGCCCCACTGCTAGTGTGCACAACCCTTTGCCCAGATGAAAAGAAAGCATTTAAAAAACATTTGGGGGTTGAACAGAATATTTAATGGATTCAGGAAATCCTTTATATTTGTCAAGAATTCAGAAATAGTTTGATTTGGGATGGATCCAAAATGAAAAGTTGCATTTGGTGTAATCACAACATTGTAAAAGGAGTGATTCCCACAGCTTCTTCCTTCTGACAGCAATTGAAGCTGATCTCACATGGCACATTTTGTGCTGTTGCTGCCTTCATTGATTAAATTTTTCTTCAACCAAGCAGTTGCATCCATATGCAAGTAAGAGGAAAACTTGGCTTGATCTTTTAAGGAACTTAGGGTCAAGTCATAATTTGGCTGCCAATAGCTCAGAGGCAAACACATCTGCTATTATCCACTCAGCAGCAGTTCGTCTATATCAGCTGTCCAGCACAGGAAAAAAAATTGGTCATTAGGAGGCTTTGAGACAGAGAGAAGTGGTTGGATACAGACTCAGACAGGCATTCTTAAAATACTTGCTCTTAATTCCCAGTATGCAATACCTGCTTTCACCACACTCAAAAGTGAGTGAAGGTCAGAAGCAGCAGACTTCTCACAGCTCCCCCAGAGGTACAGAGCAGCTGTGTTTGGACAATTACAGTTTTTTCCTCAGGATTTTAAACCTGTCTCAAGTTCCTGCTTCTAATTTTGTGTAATGTTCTCGCCACAGAAATATCTTGTGTGGTACATTAATCCCCGCAGCCAACACAGGGCTTTTTACACATTTCCTTGTATTCTGTCTCTTCTGGTACTCACTCAGTTTGTTTCTGGAACCGTGGCTTGATCAGCACTGAGACATGTTGAGGAAGCCAAGCTCACCATTTCCTTGGCTGCAGGCCACAAGAGACTGGGGGATGCTTCACCCATGTGGGGTATGATGTCCAGATGACTGTGGTAAGACCATGGGGTCTGGTTTTCTGCCACTCTGCCTGTCAGGGGTGATAATTGGCACTGCTGACTTCCATCTCTGAGTGCTGGACCATTTTTTCAAGAAGTCATTAAAAATTGGGAAATCTAAGCACATTTTAGGAAGAGCAAAGGGAAAGGAAAGCAAAGTTTCTACAGTGCCTATTTCATTTTGTCTTCACTGCCCTGAGGAATCTGCACCTTTGAAGAGGCAAGCCTGCTAAAAGAGATGCACCCTCTCCATGAGGCAAGTAGCTTGTCAGTATCTTGCATTACTCTTGGCCCTCACTTGGAGCAGGTAGCTCAGACCAGTCAAATGAGAAGCCTATGGGAAGGTGGTGACCCTACATCAGTGCCTCCCCAACTGGGTGAGCTTCTCTATTCCCAGTTGTATGAAATGGAGCAGTTAAATATAGCTTATCCAGATAAAAGGACTTTCCTTCTGAGAACATGAATTAACAAGCAAGTTATAACTGGTGCCTGATTTTTAAGCCTCTGTTTCTAGCATATCATTAGCTGGGTTTCTCCTTCTTTTGGGTTTTTAAAGCCATGAAACCCACCACCCTGGTGAGAGCTATGTGCCAATCCCAGCTGGAAAGTGTTCTGCCCCCACAGCATTCACCTGTGTCCCAGCATTCAAGCTTTTTTTCAAGAAAAATGTAGAAACAAAACCCACAGAACTGCAACCCTGTCTGTGGGAAAAGATGGGTGGAGAGATATTACAAAATATATAAAAGTTCTGCATTATAATAAACCCTTGCTCTTGGAGACATATATAAAAGAAGTTTCATGGTTTCTTGCTCTGAGAAGGGGAGTTGCAGTAGTTAAAGCTTGCTAGACTTGGGAAATTTCAGAGCAGTTGAAGGATGAGATCACTGTTCTTCAAACAGCCATGGTTGGACACAATAAGGTAGGAAGGTGCAACAATTTCCATCCTTTGGTCAGCTGTCCCTGAGCTCACTGATCCCTCCATGGTGATACATGCAGCCAGAGCAGCCTGGTTCTTCACTGTTGAGAGTGAAGGAAATGTGTTTTTCTCTTCATGGGAAATGTGTTTTAACCAGCTGCATGTAAAGTGTAGTAAAAAATCTTATGGAGAGAAGTTGTAGTTAAGATCATTTCAGACCTAATATTTCTCCAGCAGTTTTACAGCATACTTTGAAACTGAGGCTTGATCCTTGCTTCTGTCACAAACATGCACAGAATAGCTTTAGAGTTGCAGAGCTCTACTGCGCAAGCCTTTGTCTACTTCCCATATATCACTGCCAAGAATGCACAGTTTAAAAGTAAAGGGAACAAATCTCTGGACAAAAGAAAAATACCTGTTAAAGGGACCTCTTACAGGGTCACTACAGGGCAATTTGTCTTCTCATGTCTGGTCACCTGAGCAAGATGAGGTCATTACCCTCTCTGGCATCTTAGGAAGAGCCAAGGCAACTAACTTTGAGGAGAAAACAACTACGTCTAGAGGTAACATGAACGTGCAACAAGGGTGACATGGCAAAATCCATTGTAAAGCCTGGAGTTCATCCTAGGTGCTCCCAGCTTGCCTTGGGAAGTTAGTGACTTTAAATAAATAAAGTTAAATAAAGTTTAAATAAAGTTAGTGACTTTATTGTGGAATCAATACCAATGAATGAGGTCTTAGATTAGCTTTATTTGAAATAATATTTGAGTATAATAAAGCAGAATGGTGTGCAACTTATTGCAGCAGCATTAGTATGTAATGACTTTGGATTGACCTATTCAACTGTATAGAAAATTCACTTGAAATAATTCAGTCCTTGGGAGATTGGTTTCTGATAAAAGCTAGCTGTGGCATGAGTGTTTACGGTTGTATGTACATCTCCAAAAACAAGCTGATCAATTAACATCTCGCCCCAAATTCTGTGTGGCTGAATGATAGCCTGAGAAGGTTGAACACCAAGGTGGACAGTGCTGAGCACGCAGATCATCCCAGCCAAGGTGAGCAGCAGGAAGGGTTGCAGCCATCTGCCACACAGTTGGTTGACCCTCCTGGGACTAATCTGTTCTCGAGAGGACACACAAGGAAAAGGCGTCAGTGTCCTCCGGCCTACCACCACTAATTAACTGGCGTCGTTGCTGTTACTAATTGATACCCTTGCTGCTGCAGGAGAAAAGCCAGAAACCAGGAAGGGATGTCTGCCTCCTCTTTCTGAAAGTGAGCTTCTTGCAACATGGGCCGAGATGTGTTAACCAAAAGGTGAGAAGAAGCCATGTCCAGCCACTGTCCAGATGGCACCTGCTGTATGGCAGCATGGAGCCTGCCAGTCCTGCAGGGGACACCAGTCCCATGGAGGACGCAAGTCACACAAAGGAAGCTTGGAAAAGCCTTGCCCTCTGGCCACCAAAGCAAGGCAACCATGCCAACAGTGCCACAGCAGGTGTGCAACAGATGCATGGAAGAGTCAGAAAGTTGGTACCTTTTGCGGACAACTGTTGTTATTTCAAAGCCACGTAAAATTAAGACATTTGATTCAATTTGATTTGATTTGATTTGATTTGATTTGATTTGATTTGATTTGATTTGATCTGGCTTTACAGCCACTGTTAAACATCACTGCTATAGCTGCCTGTCCATCCAAATACCCCATTTTGTACAAATCAGAGGTTGGCTTTGGGACATGTTTACTCCGGCCCACCTTGTTCAATTTTTCAAGTACATCTCATTAAAAAGAGTAATTGTCTGATCATTTATTAACTCCAAAAATTATGGTGATACTCCAAAATAACTCCAAAAAATATGATAAGGAAGCCTGGGACAAAAAACAGGACACTGCTCCTCTTGGGACAGTGTGATGGCTGATGCTACACTCCCCAAAACAATCAAGAAACTTTCTATATGAGAAGATATTAGAGAATGGTGACATTGACGGCTGTTTGTCCTGCAGATGTGAGCACCTCTTCTGTGCATGCTCCTGTCTCTTCCTTAGCTTAGGTGAGCTGGGTTGGTGGAACCAGCTGGAGCCAGGCAACCACAGAGCTCTCCAGAAGTCCCTGAAGATGTGCTTGTGCCACCCCCTTTGCTGACAGAAGTGTGAGGGTGAGGTGGTAAATTCCCTTGGAGAAGTCACGATATTTGGCTGGGCTCAGCATGGTTTTCCATCAGCTGATCAGTTTGTGAATGCGGTTGCAAGCAAGTCACACAGAGCGGCCAAAACACGACGGGGAAACAAGACACAGATCTTGGTGGGGCGAGCCTTGCCCGTTGTGCTGCCTTCCTGGTGCCTGCCTCCCTGCAGACATTCTTTGCCCTCAGCCTCCTCCTGTTCCCTGGCTCCAAGAGCCTGCAGAAGTCCAGCCTACATTTGCCACATGCCATGGAAAAATGAGTCAGTCATTAAGGCTTTTAACAATGACGCAAGCACAACTGACACATGTGTATCTAGTGCGTGGTATAGGAGCAGCAGAAAAACGTTGTACCACTGACTGATGTGCCAAATTTCTTTTTACTTGCTGGAAAAATAAATTGTGCCCATTATCTGTGAGCAGTAAGCAATTTTTAATAGTTTGTTTGGGTTTTTTTCTTGTTAGCTGCAATTTTATAATAATCTCTTCCACAAATGAAGCAGTCTGTGTTCTTGCAGGAGAGAAAGAAAAAAAATTTTTTTAGAAAGACCGAGATAGATGAGGCATGTTTAGCTATTCTGGTTCATGGACTTGATTTCCCTGTCTTTTCTGAAAGATGGACATTTGATAGGAAACTTCTGTCATTGCTTCCCTCAGATTTGTAGGGGATGAATTTGCCTCTTACATAATTGTTCTGTGGCTGCTGGTCTTACAATTAGAGAATTAAGATAGATGATCATAAGCATGATTTGGGTGAGAAAGGAAAGGCCTGCTCATCTTTCAACCAACTAGATCTAGGCACTGAATTTTGCATGCTGTAGGGTTTGCCTGTATTTTGTTTGCTTGTTTTTAAGAAGTTTACAGTGCCTCCATATGTTTCATTCTCAGTGAAAATCTGAGGCTTTTCTGATACTTAAGCAATCATGGATTATTATGCTTCAAAGTGTGAACAATTCTCATAAATGACCACCTCAGCCTAAAGAGACGTATCTTCTTCCACTCAGTTTGGAGTCACTCTTTCGGTGTAGGACCCTCAGGCTGGGTTTATAGACCTACTTGCTGCTTCCACCTGTTTGTGTCATCTCCCACCAGAAAAAAAATCACTCATTTTAGCAGATAGAGTCCCAGTCACTGTATATATGAACTCAAAAGTGTGAGAACCAGAGGGATTTTTTTCATGCCAAGCATCTTTCCCCTTGTCCCTGGCTGTGGTTGTGGCTAACTCAGCGATGCATTGAAGGATCTCGACTGACAGCCCTAAAAACAACCACTTTGTAGTTTTGAGCTGCTTTCTCACTGTGCTGAGGAAGGAAAACCTGGGGGTACACAGGGTATCATCTTCTGCCCTGGCTAGAGCCCTGCCTAGAAACTTCTCCCCTTGCGCCTCCCCTACTGCCAATTTTTATAGAAGGTGGCAGCACTGAGAGCTGTTCATGTGTTACCTCAAACCCAAGGGAGGCTTTGGGAAGTATACAGCGAAAAATTCCCTGTAATAGCTCTCTGTCATCCAGGAAAGGATTGTTTCTGGAGCACATCCTGCTTGCTTACAGAGAGTGGAGAATTTGTAGTTGGAATTGCTCAGGGCGTACAAAGAATCTGGCAGACTGAAAGCAAAACCTCTCTGCAGAAAACATTTGGCACCTCTTCTCCCCAGAAGCCCACATACCAGTGCACAAACGGGGCTCTGCAAATATCCCCAGCATATTTACCAGGAGCAGTCTATAGCTGTTTCCATTACATCTAACTAAGACATTTTTTCTTAGTAATTCTTGGTAATTCTTCTTTGTTTTCTATCACAGAAAAAGCACATAAAGAGCTAAGATATAATCATAGAGGGTTTTGAGGGGTTTTTTGTTTGTTTGGTTTTTTTTTTCGTTTTGTTTTGTTGGGTTTTTTTGCAAAGGCTAATTTAGATATTTAGTATTTAGATTTATAACACTGAGCTGGGAACATTTTACTGGATCTCTGGCAACACATCACTGCAGAGGTCTGCCTTTCCTTTTCAAAAAAAACATGGAAATATCAAGCTGGAACAGCCTGAGATGGTCAGCCACCTGTCTGTTCTCTGAATCCCATGAAAACTTGAATACAGCTGCAGGTTCAACTTTGTTCTGGTCAAACATAGCAATCCTGGAATGCACTCCTTTACATTGGGGCATGAATAGTGTCAAAATTAATGCTATTCTCTTACCAGTATGGATTAAAAGCTGTTTGACAGTTCCCTAAAGGTATAAGTGAATGGGAAATTATTCAGGAGTGGATTTCTTTCTAAGGAGGTCCCACAAAGATCGATTACTGATTCTTTTTTTTTTTTTTCTACTGAATATTTTAATCAGTGATTTGGGGAGAGAAACAAACAAAAAGAAAAATAAATCACAACTGAGAAACTTCAAGGTGGCAAATAAAATCATGCACTGCTTTGAACAGAAGAAACCAAGGGCATTTTAAAACAGCCAAATATTAAATTGAAAACCTGTAACTGCAGAACATAGGTTGCTTTTACAGAACTCTATCTTGCCGGTATTAAGATATCCTGGAAAGGACCTGAGCATCTAAAATATGTCCACTGCTATTCAATAGCCCACACTGCACCAGCAGGTCTGAACAAGGCTTGATCAGAGGCTGTAGAGCCAGGACAGGCTCCAAGAGGAGGAGCAGAAAGAGGAGGAGGAGGATCAATCCATCATACCTGTATCAAATATTGCTATTGCCACGGTGGACTATCCATTACCTGTACCCTCGTCAAGCAGGACATTGAGAATATGAGAAGTGTTCAGGAAAAAAAGCCAAAAGACAAAGAATGTGATAGGAAAAATATGCTAAATAATTAAATAATCCAGGAACCCCATCAGTTTAACTTAAGCAGAAGGAAGAAATATGACCACAGTCTACAACTACTAATGTAAGGAACAGAAGTTTGAAGGTTCTTTACTCTGCAAAGTAAAACAGCACGCAGTGCCCAAGTGTTGAAAACAGAAAAGTTTAGGTGAGAAACATGGCACAAATCATTAAGTATGTGAGTGCTTTGAGTCTGTGAGTCTGCTCTGTGTGAGTCTGCTTAGCTTGTTGGTTTTTATGGTACTGAAAATTTTAAAATGAATTGACCATCTCCTGGAACAGATGCCCTTGCTCCAATTAATTTGAAGAAAGCTTATCATCTGCCATATGCAGACAGTTGGAGATATGGTCACTCGCAGTTCCCCCTGGATTTCTAATTTCTGAGAATAAACCCCAAATTATTGCACATGCTTGATACTTATTTGATGCAGCACAGAGCTCTGTCACCTATATGTGAGAGCTGAGACAACCATGCCCTGGTGCAAGAAGGGTTGGCTTGCTTGTTTGCTTAAACTGAAACACCTAAATTCTGCTTACAGCCTATTTTGGGCACCAGTTACATGATGGCAGCATCCTCAGCAAGGGGACTCAGACCTCTTGTGCTCCCACTAAAGCTGTCTGGGAGCTAGAGCAGGGCAGGCTGGCTGTGGCTGCTGGTGTCTGCTTGCCAGGGGCCAGGGAGACATCCCACGCTTCATGTGATCCTACCAGGATTCGTGAATAATAAAGGCTCACTTTGTAGGGAACGGCCTCGATGTTCTCCCAAACACAGGAATTAATTCTAGCACCATCCATGCGGCTTTCAGCAAAGAGAACAAAAGGTCTTGGAAAAGCTCCTGAGCTAGTGCAGTGCAAAAAACAACACATAAAGGTACAGGAGAAAATGAGGCAGGAAGATTTTTGTGGTTAAATCAGTTGGTAACATCAACATCCTGCAAGAACAGCATTGTTGGGGGATTTTTTGTGCTCCCTTTCTTTTTTGAGAGTCCTGCGTCCCTGGTCAGAAGGAAATGCCATCCCAGGGTGAGAATGTTGTAGCAGAAAATGGGTTTTATTCATATTGAGAATCCCAAACCATGCCAGTGCTAACAAACTGGGGGGGAAAAAAAAAAAAAATTAGGAAGCTGGAATATGTGTAAGGCACACTGTGAATGACACATTGCTAATAAAACTAATTCCCTCTCTGAACAACAGTGGATCTCACAAAAGCCTCTCTCCTTTGAACAGGAAAGCCTGCATGAACTAAGAAATTGTGCCTCTCATATAACCTTTGTGTGTGAATGAATCATAGTTCTGGTACAGAAAGTTAAAAAGAGGTATTTTTAAAAAACTTACAGTGAGTTAACCAAAAAGTTTCCACATAAATCATGCAGAAAGTTCATTTTAATAATCTGTAGCTTTCAAATTGACTAGTATTATTCCCTCCTGTTTTGGTCTAATTTTATTTCCTGTGTCTAGCCAAAAGCTGCAATTCAAGGGCTTCTTTAATGGATGATGCATGTATTGATATTTGCATAACAGTAGCTTTCAGAGAGGCTCTTGTTTTCCACAAACTGCACAGCTCCCTCACAAGGTATAAAAATCTTGTTTGGATTTATGTTCCAATGAAAACTCTGTCCCTTAGGCGCACAACCCTGAAGATAGCCCGGCAAACCTTCCTGTTCCTTAACAGCCCTATTGAGGTAAACACGGCAACCAAAGGGTGCTGGGTGTAAGCACACACAAACCCAGGCTCTCCTATGTGATTATCCATCCATAGCTCTGGCAGATGAAGGATGGGGGATAGAACAAGGGGGATGCCCCATGACAGCTCTCTGTCACAGCTCTCAGCTGTGAATCTAGGCTCTGTTTGAGAAATGAGGGGAACTCAATGCCGATAGTGACCTGCTCCATGACTTGACCCTGTGAATGGTCCAACAGGCTCAAAATTATCTCTAATGTCATACTTGGCTAGTATAGCGTGCAAAATTTGGGTATATTCATAGTGGACAAAACAGGTTTTTCCCAAACGTTAGTATATTTCACTAGTTAGTTCTGACAGCAAGTGATAACTAATAGATAGTGCTAATCTATTACTGAATAATTCTTCTGCATTTCATATTGATTAAATGATAGTACTTTCAGAAATAACTAATATATAAGTTATTAATAAATCCAACTGAGAAAAATCATTAAATTATCATGACACTCTTATCAAAGGTCTAAAATACAGACTTCACTGAAATCTGAAAAGAAATTATTATCTACATAGGGATAATTACCAATGAAGTTAGAGCATGGTTCACTGCTTCTGTTAACTGAAGAGTTTAAGGCAGATAATTTATTTCACAATTGGCATGTTAAGTTATTCAAGCTAAGCCATTGCTCCTTGTTGTACCATTTTTGTTCATTGACATCTGTAGAAGAAATATTTAATCTCCTGAAGTTAACAGCGAAAGTCTCACTGAAATACCTGCAAACGAGCTACTATTTGCGTTTTGGAAGTGTAAAATCATTGTTTGCATCAAACCCTCTCCCAGTGCCCAGAGGCACCACCACCAGCAGCACTCCAGGGTCACTCCTCACTTTTCCATGAACAAGAAAACTTGCTTTTGTCCCTCCAGCAGCTTTTGATAATCATCATCATCATCTTCTCAAGCGTGGTGTGCCAAGGCCCGTTTCCTTCCCCACACCACAGGTCGAGCATGCTTGGCCATGCTCTGCAGAATCCACAGATGCAAACTCTCTGGGGAGAAGGATACCCTGCCACCCTGCTAGCTCTAACGTGCCTCTCTGTGACACACTGAGTATGTACCACAAGCTCTTTGAAGCTTGCCTATGTGCCAACTTTGGCCATCTTCCCTTGGTCTTTTGGTTTATAATGTACAACGCAATATCTTGAATCTTCTTCTGTGCCCATTCCTCATTAGGCAAACCACATATTATCATAGCAAGCAACCCTCCCAGCCATAATTATTCCAGCCATTAGGTCTATTTCAGCCTTCATTACTCAGTCACACAGATTTGCCTTATGACTACATTTGTTACTCTTATTTTGACACATAGAGACGTGCAATACGTGATGATGACTCAGTTGTCGTTATCCCCAGAATTATTGTCTTTAAATATATGGAGTCTTTCAGCATCCATATACAGTCCTCAGTCTGCAATTCACTTCCTGCAATAATTTTTGCATGCTTCTCTTTCCATTGCACATATATAAATTTCTTGTATTAAATCTGAGCAAAGTTAATAATCCTGAAAATGTTCAAAATCAAAAAGCATTATAGTTTTAAAGCAGTAAAACTATTAAATAACCCTTTTGAAAGTATGTATTAATCTCCATTTGCATAGCCTCTGAACTTCAACACTTTCCTTTATTTTCATTAGAGCAAAATTGGCTCCTGACCATAAACCCAACAGGAAATTGAATATATAATGTACCTAAAGACTCCTGGCATTTAAACAAGTTGGGCTACCTAGTTTTTTTCCTCACAATTTTTGCAGGTCTGCTTTTAGGCCTGTGCCCATCTCATCTCACATCAATGCAGCAGCACCCAGAGGGAAGGAGGAGGGGAGACTGAACTGGAGGCCTGTCATGTCCCACACCTTGTTCAAGAGCAGGGTGCAGGGAGACCTGCCCCAAAACTTTTCAGGCCAAAAGGGCAGGAGAAGAAGAGTGAAGGAGCAGAGGCTCAGAGGAGCTAGAGCAGCTTCTCTGATATATTGGGCAGTCCAGTGGTGTGGTCAGGTTTAAGATACCTTGTACCCTTCTACTCCAGTGCAATCCAGGCTAGATTTCACAAAAATTCATCCTACGAAGCCCATAGTTCAGGGCACAGTGGAAACTATAATATCTTTGGCTTAGACTGCTGGGGGTTTTGCTTCTTTGTGGTCTTGTCATTCTTGCTCTTCTTTTTCTGTTTTAATGAGAGCGAGTGTTCTCCCTTTCCCTTTGTCCTTGTTTGCTGTGCATTTCTTTCCCTCTCATTTAACACTGAAAAAAAGAATAAAAAGGACAAGAAGCCTTTCCTATTTAAATTACAAGAAAGGCTTATGAGCAATTATTGTACAAGGAAGTCAGTTCTCATTTTCATCTTCCTGTAAGTTTCACCATATCCTGGACACCTGAAGATGTCCTTTATTTCATGGTGTTTGTTGGCATCCCTCATGATGCCTCCTGCCAGTCTGACCGTGCCTTCCCTTGCAATCGTGAGCTTCTGCTATCAGGTCTGCTATCACCCTGTGCTGTCCCAGGACTCAGAAGTCCTTTTCATCTCTTTTTTTAACAGCTCTGACTTCAGTGAGCTACAGCTGGAAACAGATGGCCTGGTGCCCAGGAGCAGTGTAACAGGGCATTTAAGCAAGAGCTTAGCAAAGGTCCTACTGGGTGAGGTTACTCTCATATTCTGTCTCAGATAGATGGAGAGCAGAAGGTTTAATATCTCCTGGGCTCATGCCCTCCCACCTACTCTCCTTACTTAGGGCAGAACTGATACCAGGAGCCTCTCAGTTTTCCAAGACCTTCCCACTCTGCCTCTGTGTGTACCCACCTTTCAGAGGTCTGAAGTCTGCTTTTAAAAATCACAAAACTACTCCCTTACCATCTTCATTACCCATTGTCCCATACTGAGTATCCACTGTTCTGATTTTTGGGTGAGCAAACTTTTTAATATGTGGAGCACAGTATGTCTTTCCCTTATGACATTGCAAAGTGCCACGGTCACAGATATTTAGATATTAAAAGACTCAATTTATATTAAGCAAATGACACTACTGGGCTGTCCTTGCTTTTACTCCTACTAATTTTAGATCAAAGAATCTTCCAATACAGTACAGATACACCTCTGCAAAATAAAAGGGTTCCACTTGGTGACTGAGACTTAGGGGAGGAAAGAGAAAAATGGCAAGAAACCTTGTCCTTCAGACAGCTTTAAAAGCTGCCACAATTATTTCCACATGGTTTTACTCCTTAAAATGACTATATTAAACTAAAACCAAGCAGTTTGAAGAGAGAAATGAAGTGTTTGCCTTGGGGTCCCTTCTAGAAGTGGAGAAGAGGCATTTCAGATCTGTTTCTCAGCCCATAGTGCAATAACACAGCCCAAGGAATGTAAGTCAGTTTTTCCCAGAGAAGGCTATTCCCAGACGAAAGTGCCCTTTTATACGTGTCCAGCTCATCCAGGATGGTGTGCTGGCCAGCTGGTTACAGGCACTTTAGATGTTGGTACCTCCAAAACCACTTCTCTGGGAGGAAGGGACCCTTTAGGTATGTACATTGCCACCACTGCTGCAATCAAATCTCTTTTAATGATGTATCTAAACAGGCATCCAGAGCACAGTCCATCCTATGCATTGGATTTAGCCAACACTCCTTTTCTATGACTTTGTGTGCTTAAAGGAAAACACTGCTGAAAAAAAAAAAAAAATCTGTAATACTTCAAGAAACTCACAGCCCTTAAAATTAGATTTGCCTGAATAGGCAGCAGTCAGAAAAAACCTCCCTTGCCTCCTCTTTTGTCCTTGCATGGCCTCTTCCATCTTCTCTGCTCTTTTTGTCTGGACCCTTCCTGAAGCTTTTCTGAATCATGTGTTATTGCATTTGACATTTTTGGTCCTGCGCTGTGTCACTGATCACACAGAGACGAATTCAACGGACTGGCTTCCAGGCTAGGCTGCAGTTACCTGAGGTGACTGCTGTACCCTGAATCAAGAACTTCTCTCTTTTTTCCTCTGTTTGAACTACAATACCAAACAAGAACTTTGAATACATCATTTATCATCATACAACCAGCAGTACGCTTCAGCATCTTATCTGAATTTGTATTTTGGCCTTGTACTTTACTTCTAGGTACTTTCAAGAGATTCTTGCATATTTCTGTGGTGCACAGGAGTGTTAGAAGATTTATAGTTTCTCAGTGGCATTTCCATAAAATGATTGCTAAAAATTAGGTGTTGGCATTTCTACCGCAATAAAAACTGGCACGAGTTTTTCTTGCATATGGAATGATTTATTTCCCTTTCTCTTTTGAAACCCTGATTTACAGTTAAACTGGGGATCACATCAGAAGTTGGTTAGCCGGAAGCAAGCATCATGTAGATTCTTTTTTTCCTTGTTTCTAGCTCTGTTAGAGCCACTATTGTCTTTATAAACAACCTGGGTACAGACAAGTTTAATATTCTGATAGCTCTGTGTATATCTCAAGCAGCAAGGAGAATCCCATTTGTGGTTTTGGTTTTAATATTTATTTGGGAGTATATTGATTAGAAAATCTATGGTTAAAGTCTGGAGGCAGTTCCTGTGGTTTGCTATTGGAATGTCACCTTAGATTTCCTGAGAAATCTATAGTATTTATTCAGTGGCTTGATATTATTTATCCTCCAAAGAATTTAGTACAAAGTGGCCTAAGAAGGAAAATAATTTGTATTCTATTTGGCTTCCAGTTTGCAGTTATACAGTTTAGGAATCATATATTTCTATAATTTTCTTGAGAGCCTTTTGAACTCAGCATGGATATTTTTTTCTGACATAAAATCTTGAAAGTGAGTTCTCAAAGAATGCATCAGTTTAATACTATTCTTCAACATATAATGAGTGTTGCAAGGAACATCAACATCAGAAAAATTGCTGCACTTATTTCAACATGCTAACAGTTGGGATTTTGCTAACTGCCAGAATTAGCACTTTGTTAGTGCTGTGCATCTACAGGTGCGAAGGATCCACAAAGAAGGGGGAATTGTTAGACCAGTGAATCAATCTGAGTCATACAGAAGAACAATCTTTCAGTGTCACTGACAAATTCAGCTGCTCACTCCATGAAGCTGAAATCCATGACATAGTTCATTTTTCAGCTGTTGAGCACATTCACATAATGTAGCTCATTCACTGTGTGTTGCCTACTTCACGTATGAATGTGCATTCACTTGAAAAGCCCATGAATACCCTTAGGTTTACGACACAGATATTGTAGTGTGGTACATTCAGCTTATCTGCATAGCTATAGGACTCATGTGGCAGCATGAATTAATCAGAAATAGAATGGTTTCCAACTTGAAAAGATACCAAAATGGTATTAAGAAGATTTAGTCAGTTTTAGTCATGCAAAAAGGAAGAAAAAAAAAGGAATCAGAATTATTGCATGGGATCTCGGTAGAAAATTTCCTCCATACCAAAGCTGGAGAAAAGGCTTCTTTTTCCTCATCTAGAAAATAAACGGAAAAGAAATCCCAAAAATTGTGTAAATAAATGTATTACTATATTAATGATGTTATTGTAACAGCAATTGTCTGACAATATGGGTAAGGCAAGGCTGGCAGGCAGAATGAATTCTTATTAAGTATTACTTATTAAGTATACACTGGTATAAAGTATGCCATCTTCCTGCAAAATATTACCTTGATTTTTTTTTTCTGCTTTTCTTCGTCACCAACTGTAACATATATTTATCCCTAGAGTGAAAAGGTGCATGTCATCTGAAAGGAAATCTTGCCATTTTCTGGTTAAAATGCAAGAACTCTGTAATACTATCCCTGTTTTGCAACTAGATAAGCCTACTGTGTTTCCTCAGATCTGTCTTTGTGCCAAAATAATCCTCAATCAACATATTAAGTGCGGTGAGGGCAGAGTTAGAACTTGGCTGTCTTCACAGTTAGTAGAGAGAAGAAGCCCTTGCATTTTCAGTTACTGAATCATCTGCATTTACGGCAGTGGTCCAGAACAGATCAGTTTCAGATACGGAGAAATCACTCTGGCCTGGCCTCTGGCCAGCTCAAGGCCTGCTCTAAAGCAAAGAAAAAAACCCCAAACCACTCTGTATAGCACTATAGATCTATAGACGTTACTATTTTCTCCACATCCCACTATTTCTTCTGTAGTCATAAAACCCTCCTGGAGGCTCTTCTGCCTCCAGCCCCAAAGGGGAAGAATCAATGCAAATATGCATCAACACCCCTGCCAGCAGGCTGAGAGAGACCCTGCTTTCCTTGTGAAGGGAGTAGGATGTGCTATCACAGCTTAACACAGGAGTTCTGGTAGAGCCGATCCTCACTCTTTGGACCAGAATATGTGTTTGTCAACACTTGACAGCTTTTTGGTCAGTAGTGTATAATTTTACTTCTACAAATCTTGACATTGTTCTGATGTGGGCAAAAGGAACAATGCACAGACCTCTGTAGAAATCCAAGACAAAAACAAATTGCAAAAACAAAGGCAACAACAAAACAAGGAAATTATCTTTTAAATGTGGAAGACAAGGAAGCACAGTTAAGTACATTTCAGAACTTCTATTTTGTCATTCCCTTATGCTGTGTGGGTGGGAGATAAAGTGTGTGTGACTGAGCATTCCGGGTGTAAAATGTCCAGGGGTCTGGACAGTTGCTTCTCAGTAAGGGAGTACATAAACCTATTGCAGCACAACTGTGTGGAAGCATCACAGACCATCCGTATTCCCTGCAACATCCTGAAAGATCCCGAGGGAGCTATTAATCAACAGGAATAGTCACTTCAGGGCTTACAAAAAAACTACACACATTATCTGAAGAACAAAGGTGAAAGTTCATTTTCCCTGTTAGTAGAAAAATATTTTGCAAATTCTAATATTTGGATACTTACTCCCTATCTGAACAGAGGTATGGGAGCTTCTGAACAAAAGTATAAACATGGAGAAAATACATGGCTTATCTGAGATGAGGCCCATTAAGGATCCTGCCTAGGGCAATCTGACTGACTCTGTGGAGAAATTTGTCTCTTTATCTGTGGGCTGGGGTATTTCTATCAGAAAAACAAACACCATGTGATTCAGTGCAAGATGTCCAAAGCATGGAAATAGAGGAGTTAGTGACCTCTCCAGGAAAATGATGTGGAGGACCAGGAACCCAAGTCCACAAAGGGAGCTGACTGGGGAGATTCTGATGGCATCTCTTCAGCTGGAGGGGGAAGCAATGAGCACGAGTCAGCCACACTGCTGCCATTGTGCACAAACTCAGTGACCATTCTTAATTTACTTTCAGTGGGAAGGTTGATAAAAAAACAAGAGGTAGAGGAGCACCATCAATTATAGTGAGTGTCACAACAAGGACAAGGAAAGCAAAATCCAGTGCTCAGGTCAAAAAGGACAGAGCACGTGGGCTAGACCCCACCATCCAGAAAGAATACGGATGCACACCTGCAGGGCCAGTAGCAAGGATCTTCAGTACTTTTCCACATCTCACAGATGGTGTAATGGGAATAGAGAGCAACAAGTGGAGCCTTTCATGACACATTTTCCAAGAAAATGGGAAGGTAGTCTGTGCTACGGCAGATCATCATTCTGGTCTCAGTAACTCTGGTGGACAACTGTTGTGATCTCTGACGGAGTTTTAGAACAGACTTTAAAGATAAGAAATATCAAAAATATGGAGAAGAATTAATAATACAATTAAAAACCCCATGGGTTTATCAAAGGTATATTATATGTGGTATCTCTTTTTCTTTTTTTTTTTTATAGGATTGATTTTTCAGACAAAGATATTTGTATTGATTCTATAAAGCTTATGGTACTTTGTTGCATTGGAAACTATTAGTACAAATTAGCATTGGGATGGGAAATGTAAGATAGAAGAGAGCAGATGAATAGAAGACCAGTGAAAAGTCTAGTGAAAAGAGAGCTGTTGCCTGGAGGGAGGTTATGGCCAGAGTTTTTCAAGGTTTCATCTTGGGGCTAAATTATCTTATTTAATGTTTGCACAAATAGATTTGATGCAAAGTGAGTATGCTATTGAAATGTGCTAAAGACATTTAGCTACAAGAGTTTAAATGTCATGAGTGAAAAAATTAATGATTTTGCAGACTCCCATAATTGAAATGAAATTACACGCAAAAGCTGAAAGGCAGGAATAATGTACATCCAGACAATTAACAAGATTTTCTGCTACAAACCAGGGAAACTATGCAAAAGGACAAAGGAAGCAGAGTATTAGTTATCATATTGATTATGATAGGTTACCAATCTGATGAGGCTATGAAAAGTGTAAATGCAATCCTTAAATATTAGTTTGCTTAGCAGAAATGGAGAAGTATTAATACCACTGCATTAGGCAGCAATGAGATACCGTCTGTACTCCTGTGTACAGTAGGAGTTGCATGTTCAACCAAAATGAATGTGTGCTGAAAGATCAAAAGGCTTTTGGGAATGTTAAGTCTAAAGGATATAGTAAGAATATGAAAAAAAAAGTAAGCGGAGTAGTTAACACTATGTTTTTTCTGTTTAAAGAAGACAAAGCTGAGGAATATACTGTCTGTGCATTAGTAAGGAAGTGGGTCAGAGAGACGAGAAAAATAATATTGTTGCAATAACAGCAACAAATAAAAGAGCAATAAACTGCCACAATAAAGTGGCACAGAAAAGCGTGTAACCTATGATGATTTTGGAATTCCCTTTGGCGTATGCACTGCAGGTTGTATTTACTTTAGTCTACTGTACCACTGAATTGCCTACATTCTGTGCCATTGTGCTGCTTCTTCTGATTCACAAGCAACCAAATGTGTTCTTTAACACCAGAAAAAGAAGAGAAGTAGGCATCACCAAACCAAGTAAGAACACCATTAGTGCATTTAGTTCGCAAAAATGTCAGTTCTAGGGGACATATGGACAAATGGATGTGACTGCTCTCTGCTGAGGGGCCAAGCAAGTGATCCCTGTAGGGGAGATGGGGTGAGCTGATGTGGGGTACCGGCCAAGAGATCCTGAGCAGACCTCAAAGGATCTCGATTTCCAATCTTACCAGTTACCCAGCACAGTAATAAACACACCTCCCTCTTAAAGAGCTGTGGAAAGCAAATTTCAGTGGCTGATGTTGTCACAGAGTTTATAAGAGTGGTCTCTGCTGACTGATGAGAGGCCAGGACAGGCATAGCAAGGAGGACAAGGCAGGAAAATCCAGCTCTCTCGTGTTCTCTCATCCATGACAGATGATGCTTTCTGTACATGAGTTGTCTACAGTCTGGTAAGTTTAATGCTAAGAATATATATATAGTTCTTAGTTTAAAGCATCAGAAAAAATACTCTTTTATTTTAGTACATCTGTTGGGTAATCATGATCATCACAGATATGAGTAATATTATTTCTCTTAATATGCAAATAACTAGATATAGGAAGAATTATTTGAAATTAATTTTAAAAAGTGGAGGCTGTAGAGGTTTTGTGCAATCACCCTGAAAAAGAAGCTGCCTGTCAGCCCCCCTCCTTCCTAACATCAGCATTTCTCTGCATGTCCTCATGAATATTTTGATGTATTGCTTTTTTACTCCATCCTGTATGTGTAAAGCAGATCCCAAAACCTTCTGAGAGGTTTTAGCTTCCAGGGCTAAAGGGGCTGAGAGTTACCCAAACTCACTTGGGATCTCACTGGCACTGACAGCTGCCAGGGAAGGAAACTAAAACTCTGTGACTTGTGGGATCACAGTTTGTTCTGCATCCAAGGCTGTTGTTGACTACTGCTCCTCTTTGGGTCATATCCCAGGTGTGTTTGCATCTTCCTTTCATATTTACATGCTACACATAGAATCGATGCCTAGGGAGCAATTGTTGTGAGTTCTTTCTAAAAGAAAAAGGCCATGCTGCTTTCTCCTCTTGGGAGAAGGGAAGGTGTGACTTGCAGTACAAAGGCAGGGAATAAAAAATGGTAGGAGAAATTCTGGATGTTTGTAGCGTTTGCCTAAACAGCTAAAGAAAACAGCGTTTGTCACTAAACAGCTGAAGAAATGGAGAATTATAAGGTACATACAACAGGTAACCTAGGACGAAGAGGCAACCAACAATTTTCATGTTTTAGGAAACACACAAAAAGAAAGATTAAAAAAAGAAGTCAGAATCACAGCAGAAGGAATGATTCCCTGTTGTTTGATAGATTGCATTTGTCAGCTCTTCCCAACACTGGCCTGATTCTATACTTTTTGAATTGTTGGGAAAACTCCTGCTGACTTCTCAAAACCCAGAGTTTGTCTGGTGCTGAGTACAGCTGAACACTCACACTCTGATTGCTCATCCCATTCTGACACACTGCACCTTCCCAGCATATGATATTGCATTTCCCCAGGCTTACCAGGCAGCTTTTGGTGTGCCAAAACCAGCTAATCTGGAAAGTAAGTAAAATACTGAATGCCTGAACATAAACTATGAGAATCAATCAGCGGGGGGAAAGTCAAGCTGAGTGGGAGGAAAGGGCAGGAAAAAGCATCTGGAGTGTATTTAAAATTTGAAACACTTTAATGTATATAATCATGGCATGTAATACACATGGGACAAATCTTGCTGTGACCTTTCAGGGGAAGTTCCCACTTGCATTACATGCCCTGTGCCTGGAAATCATGGAGGCTGTTGCCTTCTCAGATTCCCAGGTTTTCTACGTCTATACTATATATACATGTGTATGTAGGATGATACTTCCCAGGGGAGAGCATCTAGAGATGGTGGGAAAGCTTATGCGTTTCAGTGACCCCAAGTGTTACGCCATGGGGGAGGCTAACTCTTGACAGGGATACTCAAGCCTCATATAGGGAGCTAAGTTACAGAAAGAAGGGAAACCAGGCCCTTCTTGAATCCAGCTAAGTAGAGAGGGCAGAGAACTCACTCACAGGGCATGACTCTGGCAATTGGGCAGGAAAGAATTTCTGTTAGAATTTAAAGTACAGAAAAATAGATAATATGTCACTTTTTCAGATAATGAACATCAGCACCTTCACCAAACCTGGACCAAATCCTACTTTTCCCTCCACCCATACTCCACAATGAAGACTCTGGAACTTCTCATGGCTTCTTTTTTCTTTCCTTCTGGCAATGCCCAATTTTTTTCTATATACACTGGGTTTAAAACCCCCACACACCCATCCATGTACATTGGCTTTAATTTAATGTAAATTCTTCAGTCGTTAATTACAACCAGAGACATACTGTTATTTGATACACCATTGCATAGCTCTGGGTTTGCAACTTTTCTGTTTTCAAACTCCCTGCATCATGAGCGTGTACAAAAATATGGAAGATGGATGGATGGATGTGGGAAGTCACTAGGAAAGCTTGATTGATGTCCCTTGAGGATTTTCATATTCAAAAGTGAACAGATGAGTGCATCCTGCTGTCATGTCAGAGTCACTCAAGATGAATTTGTACCCTAAATTAAACTGCAAAGTGTTAAGACAAGAAAGCAATTTTGGGGTAAAAAGCATTCTCGCCGTATTTTAGAATCACTTCATGAGTTCTGAATACTCTGGCTGTATAAATATATAAACAAATGCACAAAGAATATATAGAATGTGTGTGTGTGTGTGTGTGTATGTGTATGTACATATGCATACATACAGTGTGAGGTTATGAGCAGCCCAGTGGTGGGGGTGGTTATCAGACATTCTTCGAACCCTCGGGGCCAACTGTGAAGCCCCTCAGTTTGACACCCGAGGCCACGGACATGCTGCTGCATGAGTGACTGCCCAGCATGTGCCTTTGAGACCAGCGGGTGGGAAGCCAGTTAAATAAATTGTGTGGGAGTTTTCCGCAGTCTTGCTGGGGAGCTCCAGGGAGAAGCCCTGACAAAAGGAACAAAATTGAAAAGTCAGCTGGTGGGGAGAAAAGCTCCCCGGTGTTTTGTATATTTCTGTGGAAGGGTAAGGATGTTAAGACCCAGGAAATCAGGGACAAAATGTGAGCAGGCTGCCAGGCTGAGCCTTTGAAAGGGCTCACCACAGCAGGCACACAGACAATTTCAGCCAAGTGCTGCCTCTGCCATACCCCACACTGGAAGTCCCTCAGGAGCAGGAGATACGTTCCTCACATGGTTACCCTGTCAGCCCAGGAAAACTGGCATCCAGGACTGTTCCTGCAGCCAGTAACAGCCACATCTTTTGGATCACAGTCCAAGTCCCTGCTCTCTTCCACCCACAGAAGCAATTTGATACAAATGTGTATAAATGAAGCATCCATGGATTTGTTTTGGGGATGTGCCAACTTGCATGGATTCAGATTCTGGGACTATCATTATCTCTCTTGCAGATGTCCTCTGGCGGGATGTGGCCTGTAGGGATGTGGGACAGATTGTCTCAGTAGGGTCTGCAGGATGTGGCTCCCTGTCATCATGCCCATATCAGTATAAATTACTGTCATATCCTCAGGACAACGTGACAAATCTCTACACTGGCTGAGTCATCCTGAAGCTCTCTAAGGACTCCAGATTCATTTTCCATCTTCAATATACAACCCCTATTGTAACAGTATTATTTTTTAAAGTTTATGGAAGAACTCTGCATGTTTGTATAATTAATGACCCATGGGAATTCAACCTTTGGGGGTGCATAACTTTTAATATCGTTGTGTTTCTGCATTTAGTGAGGTAGCTGTCACACTAAGGACAATTAAACCGAAGCGTGTGTTCACTAAAGACTGGTCGTCAGCCAGCTAGGCAGATAATCTCCTGATGCTCCACACTTTCAGGGAAAATCCTTTAGTGCAAAGTCTGGCTGGAAAGCCCAGCACTGTCTCAAAATACTTGTGCAACCTCAGCTACTTCCATCAGTCTGGACTCATTAGAGTATATTTCTACTGCCCAGGCTAATTTACCTCTCTGTGCACTTTGCAAGAATCTCCCATTCCAAGGTCTTAATCAAACTTAGAAAATCAGGCCTTGAAGCAAAACAGAAGAAAAATTTGAATCTGGATTTTACAGGTGGGAAAAGAAAGGTCATCAGTATCAAAAGTCAAGATTGCTGCAGAGTCTCCTTATCAAATCACAGGCTAGAATTTCTTCTCTGTTTTTAAAAACAGAAATGAAATCCTATAGGTGCATGTAACATGAGTTTAGACAGATGATAAATAGACATATTTCAGAAGGTAGACTTCTAGGTAAGTAGTGAGACTGCTACTGTCACAATGACAAGAGAAAAGAGATGGAAAAACCAGGTTGCCAAACTTTGAGAAGGACCAGAGCAAACCAAAAGCAAACTTCTTACTAAAAAGCACAAGATGCAATAGTACTATGGATGAAGACATGCAACGCTTAAGCTGGGGCACGTGACCACGTGTAGCTGTGTTTGTATATGTAAAGGCACGTGTGGTGTCTTCTCCATTCATAAAACATGAGCCATCTGCTTTATGTCTTAGAAAATAAAAGCAGATTCTCCTCTCCCAATGTGGTGTAGCTAATGGAAGTGGCTTGGGAGGTTTTTCAAATAACAAATAATGTTGATTATGAGCTTGCTGGTTCTAGCATGTATTAAATATAGGCAAAGACAAGCTCTGTGAATTCCTGCATGATTTTGCTTGCTTAGCTTCTGCACTCCCTCCATTGTCTATGATTGTACTCCAGTACAAAGCAAACTCCTGTGGCATATAATAGACATAGAAAGAGGACACCCACTAACAGTCCCCACTCAGACAATGAGATAAAGAAAGGACTGAACCCTGTTTGCAAAAGAAAGGCACTATTAATAGAAGGAGGGTGTATATCAGGACTTGTTTACTTGATCACTGATGATTTGTGGGGCTCTCGAGTGTAGCAAGCCCCTCCTGGGGCCAAGCATGCAGCATTCCCAAACCCATGCACAGCAGTGTGCTACCTGCAAAAACAGGCCATGGATTAAAGTCAGTTCTCCATTCCTACAAATCTCCAATCAACCTACTTCTTCCAGGTGACTCTGGGTCTTCACCGTGCTCCTCATACAGAATCCATGGAGACTGTCCTCCTTCCTTTTCTCTTCCTGTGGTACACATCCATCCATGCAGTTCTGTGGCCGTGAGAGTAGAGCCAGTAAAACACTCATACCCTTGTCCTGTTTACAAGCCTCTTTTTTTGGCCATTCCTTCCTGTTTAATGATTTCAGCTGCCAGGCATTCATGGTTTTTTGCTACTCACCTGCTTTCCAGGATTATTACCCATACTGCTGTGCCTCATAGTGATGTGGCATCGTATCCTGAAGGAAGACTGGTGCAAGCCTGTTTCCCATTTGAGTAATCCTGTTGTTCAAGCAGGAAGGATGATTCCTTTCTGCCATCCCTAAAGGCTCTTTGCTGGTGACAAACCTAGAGTTTTATAGTATTTGTTACAATGATTAATTTTCAAGCAGAGACCATCAAGTAATGTAAATCAATATGGTTTTACTGGCTTCTGAAGAGTAATGCTGATTTACTACAACCAATGATGCATCTTTGTCTGTCTGCCACAAGAGAACACTTCTCTCAGAAGCAAATTAAATACAGTAGGATTTCAGATGGTTGGGTGGCTCCTTGGATTCCACATTTTGGTTCTCTTCCTATTATTTTTGTCCTTATCCTTGCATTCCCCATAAGGTTTTCTGCCCAACAATGCAGTTATGATTTAGACTTGGTGAAAACTGTTTTAGCTTTGACACATACCACATACCATATCTTTGACTTCTGTACTTCTATTAGTCAGGCAGAAATATTAGCTTTGGAGCCGGTGTTTTCCAACTGCCTGTCTCTGAGAAGTCTGGAGATAAGACTTCCTCTCCAGTTCCACCCACTGGGAAGTCATTAGCACAGCTCCCTTGCAGACATGAAGTCCCTATAACATGCTGTTCCCAGGCACGCTCCCTCTTTCTCTGGCCTGCCTTAGTATCATGGAAATGTTTTTGGGTTTTTTTTCCATTGGTACTTCATTCTCAAACAAGCTTAGTTTTTTGTGGTATGCTAGAATAACACATCCTAGTCTTGAGCATAATTGGATCCATACCAAGCCTGTGATTTTTAAGGCTTTCTCAACATTTTACACCATACAGTGCCATCACTTCTCCCATCTGGTGACACGACTCTGAGAAATATCAAAGAGCTGAGAGACCTATTTGTCCTTAAGCTGCTGTTTCCTTTTTCGAACACTGGCAAAAAAAGTCCATCCAAGTGCCAGAGCTAGTCTATTGTTAATTTTCAATTCAATTAAGCACATAAGAAAAAGGATTTGTGCTTGGCAGTTGTTGCCTGAAGGTCCTGGTTAAAATAACCACCCACAGGAGCCATTCAGGTAAGCAAAGGGCAGAAATTTGGCTGTCTGAAACTTGCCTTGTTTGCTTTCCTCCTCTCTGCCTGTTCTTTGTTCCTCCAGCTGTTCCCTGGCTCCTTGGTGAAGGTTTAAGCAGCACATCCCAGGAAAGTTATCCTCACCCTCTCTGATCTCCTCACTGCAGGGGCCAGCTCAGTCTGAATATTTCATCTTGGGTTAAGTATTAAAAAAGGAGCTGGACAGAAAATCTCTTCAGGCCTTTGTAAGAGCCTGAGTTGTGTTTGCAGCCAGG
Organism: Regulus satrapa; assembly: GCA_013396955.1. Taxonomy (NCBI): domain Eukaryota; kingdom Metazoa; phylum Chordata; class Aves; order Passeriformes; family Regulidae; genus Regulus; species Regulus satrapa. The sequence goes on from VWZN01021209.1 coordinate 83,427, forward strand.
ATGCAGTCAGTGACCTGCTTCCTGACCCCAAAGGAGGGTGAAGATTTGAGAGGATGCCAAGTCTATGTAGACCAGCTTAAAATTAGAGGCCATCCAAATGTCAGTGCTTAAATATGTTATTCACATATACCTACAGCTCTAAATGGGTTAATAATTAATTTGCATTAGATAGGCAATGACAATTCACAGAAAGCTTTGCAGAGATACTTGTCCTTAAAACAAACAAACAAACAAACAAACAAACAAACAAACAAACAAAAACTGTTTTCTTCATCCCATAAAAGTTCTCCATTCTGTGAAGAGACTGTGAAGGTCAAAAAAGACTGTGAGGCACTGGAGGAGCAATTCCCACAGGCAGCCCATACATCTCCTGCAACATTTGACATACATAACTGTCAGCTCAAACCTGTATTTGCAAGTTTAAGGGTTCCTGCTGCATAGCTCATGCTTGCTGCAGTGCACTCTCCCAGTCTCTTCTCTGCAGCAGGACAGGAATCACCGTGTCCTCTGGACAAATCCCGCTTTTGTGGAAGTTCTGCAGGAATTCACATTACCATGTGGGAATCCAAGAGGAAAATTTTACCTTCCTAACACTTAAACAGAAAAAAACCAAAACAAACCAGACCAAAACAAAGCAAAACCAAAACCAACCAACCAAACAAGCAAAAACTCAAACAAACAAACACACCACAATAAAAAACAAGAGATCAAGAACAAGAAGGACAAAGGGACTTTTACAAGGAGTAAATTATTAGGATACCTCTTGCTTTAGACCAACAGATATAAAATATTTGGAGGCCTTTTGTCTATTCCCTCTGCTGCCAGATGTAAGGCTCACTCATCTACTTTTGTTTCAAAGACTTCCCTATCTGGCATGCAGCTGTGGAACTACAGACAATTAATTTACATGGGGAGAGCTCCTAGCAGCAGATTCCACACTTTTCTGGCAGATTTGTACAAACTAGATGGCATTACCAGCAGACAGCCACATCCTGCTTCAATAAACACTGTTATTTATTGAATAAAGGGGACCAGCTCAGCAAGGGCTAGGGGACTTAGCACTGTTGACTAGCATGTGAAGTCAAATGTGTGTTTTTACCCAGATCTGGGCAGTGACAGTGATAAATTTAAGGCAGAGAAAGACACAAAAAAGAGTTCAACCTTCACTGCATAAATCTGCAATTTGGGAAATCCATCTCAAAAGCACAGTGACTCTCATCCTCCATCTGACATTTGAACTGACCCTACAGTTCACTTATGCTCTATGAGCTTTTCCATATTATTCTCCATTTCCTCACAGAGAAATCACCATGCCTATGCCTGATGTGGAAGTTCAGACAATGGAGATGGTTGGGAGAAAGGTTTCTCTCATGAGGAAACAGCCTCAAGTTGTGCCAGAGGAGGTTTAGATTAGCTACTAGGAAAAACCTTTTCATGGACAGGGTTATAAAGCACTGGAACTGATTGCCCATACAAGTGGTGGAGTCATCATCCCTGGAAGTGGTCAAAAACCATTTGTGTCTTGGTCATGGCATTTGAAGCCATGGTTTAATGGTGAACATGGTAGTGGTGAGAGGTTGATGATTGGACATGACTTTAAAAGTCTTTTTCCAACCTTAACGATTCTTTGGCTATCTGGAACCTGCTAAGGCAGTCCCTGTGCCCTTGCCAACTGGTGTCTGGTGTGAATTTCCTGGAGCAGGCTTTGTCTAGCTGTATGTTATCCACAAGGTTCTTCTTTTTGCAAGGGAAGGCTTTCAAAATATGCAGTAGCACCATTATTTCCAATTCTTACCTTCTCTGAGAAATATCATAATCCCTTCCACATTCTCACCCCTGGCTCTACTAGGCCATGTGACAAGATATTTTTAACTTCACTTCTATGAAATCTCAAAACTGTTGTCCAAAGATTTAGCTCACATCTGCTTTTCTGTGCAGTGGATATTGATGTGCCTTACAGGCAGTGGTTTCATCACACAAGCAAGCTCTCTATAAATATTATTTTCAACAGTGGCAGGAGAGAGCATTCAGAGGGGAAGATGTTAGCAAACTGGGAAGCTGTGACACGTGGCTCTAAATCTTGTACTGAATTTCAGTTTTCCATTAATATTAGAACTTCAATTCTGAGGCAGAAAAGCAAGTTGAAAGTGTAAACTGGCAAAGAAGGCTTGAGCAACTCACATGAACCACAGGACTTTTCAGATCATTTTAAGCTGGGACTCCACTGTCCTTTCACATTCATGCCCTATAGAGCCACACTCCAATAAACTTACCTGATAGAAGCTGACTTATCTCTTTTTATTTTTTTTTCCCATCAGCAATATTGCCTAATTATCTCTTCTCCTCTCTTTTTTCAAGAAAAAGTCTAAATGAATATATATATATATATATATATATGTATGTATGTATATGTATATGTATCTGTGTATGTATTGATGTATGTATATGCAGGGACATTATATATATATATATATATATATATATATATACACATATAGGTATATGCAGCCTGAAGTGTTCATTTGGACAGGGAAAGAAAGTCTGCAAAGGGAAGTTAGTTCTGAGGTAGTGCTGTTCTTGTTGAAGAGGTAGTTCAGATGGCCATAAATGCCCATTGTGATGGCTAACTCTTTGTATCTATTCTTAAAGCAATGCATTTTTGCATATTTCTTTGTTACATGTTTTTTTTCTCCAGAACTGAGTTTTCTAGCTTGCATATGAGAACATCAAGTGTAACAGTTCCACAAAAGTCAAGAAATGACAGGTACAGATTCTGTCCTATCATCCAAATCTGCCAGAAGACATTAGGTTGTTTTCACATTAATTGTTCTTGACACTTTCACCTTCATTGTAGCTTCCAGATGCCCAACAACTGCTTTAGTAATTCTTTCCATCAGTTTTAGAAAATGAGGCTAAACTGACCGGTTCCATCTTTTTCTTTTGGAAATTAGGTACAAAATTGTCCCATTCCTGATTTTCTAGGCGCTCAGTCCTTTTGCAGAAGCTCTTTAGCTATCCCACCAACAACTTCTGAACTGCTGGTGGTCTCTAAATACATAATGATGAATTTTATCATATGCCAGGAAATTGAGCAGTCTATCTTATGTACACATTCTCTGTCCCCTTGTTGCTATCACTCCTATTTTCACAAAGGGCAAAAGGAGAACCCGGGAAGCTACAGGCCAATGGACCTCCTCTCAGTCCCTGGTAAGGTGATGGAACAAGTCATGCTGGAAATTATTTCTAGGAACATGAAGGACAAGGAGGAAATTAACAGTAGTTAGCAGGAATTCACAAAGGCAAGCTACATTTGGCACACTTAGACAACCATACACACTGAAATGCCCATCTTGTAGGTGAGGGGAGAACAGTGACTATTTTCTTCCTTGACTTCAGTAAGGCTCTTGAAACTGTGTCTTTTAACCTCCTCATAGATAAGTTGTTGAAGTATGGGCTGGGCAATCCACTCCAGGTGGCTCTGCTTGAACAGCGGTGCTGGACCAGATGCCTCAGCCATGTGATTATCTTAAGACTTTTTTATATTAATTCACAACAAAGAACTCAAGATTTAGCAATGAGCTAAACCTTGGACTTGGATTCCCGACAAACAGGACACAGGACACTCAGCTGGGTCATAATATCCTCAAAGTGAGGACACCCAACAATTTTCACCATTCATATTCTCCTAAGAGTGCTTGTAGTGTTTGACTGCAAGGGAACAGGACACTCTGAACTGGATCTAGTGGAGCCCATCAGGCTCCACTGTGGGGCAGCCTCTACTGCTGATGGTGCTGCAGCCCCTAGAAATTGTTCTATTTCTCCTTGGATATCTCTACTAACAAAATCTGGTGAACCTGAAAGTTTCTCAGCCTAATCTACAGCCAGAGGGATCCACCCAGTGCCTTTATTTTTGCACTTCTTTCCCACAAATTCCATGTGCTCAGGAAAGGAAACTAGCAGTAGTTATGTGCCACTAGCTTTATAGGCCTCTTTGCTACCCTTCCAATAGTTTTTTTCCCCAAAGTATTTCCTGCAAAGAGTCTGATAAACCATTTATTGCTCATCTCCCAGGAGATTCTCTTAAAATACTCCATCAGTGTTAAGCAGAGTGTCAGATTCTGTTATTATAACAGTTGTCTCATGACTTGAAAACATTTGCATTATTTAGGAAAGAATCCAGAAATATCAACAAACAAAACTCATAGAACATATTTTACCAGCTTGTTAATTGTACAGNCCCTTGTTGTTATCACTCCTATTTTCACAAAGGGCAAAAGGAGAACCCGGGAAGCTACAGGCCAATGGACCTCCTCTCAGTCCCTGGTAAGGTGATGGAACAAGTCATGCTGGAAATTATTTCTAGGAACATGAAGGACAAGGAGGAAATTAACAGTAGTTAGCAGGAATTCACAAAGGCAAGCTACATTTGGCACACTTAGACAACCATACACACTGAAATGCCCATCTTGTAGGTGAGGGGAGAACAGTGACTATTTTCTTCCTTGACTTCAGTAAGGCTCTTGAAACTGTGTCTTTTAACCTCCTCATAGATAAGTTGTTGAAGTATGGGCTGGGCAATCCACTCCAGGTGGCTCTGCTTGAACAGCGGTGCTGGACCAGATGCCTCAGCCATGTGATTATCTTAAGACTTTTTTATATTAATTCACAACAAAGAACTCAAGATTTAGCAATGAGCTAAACCTTGGACTTGGATTCCCGACAAACAGGACACAGGACACTCAGCTGGGTCATAAGATCCTCAAAGTGAGGACACCCAACAATTTTCACCATTCCTATTCTCCTAAGAGTGCTTGTAGTGTTTGACTGCAAGGGAACAGGACACTCTGAACTGGATCTAGTGGAGCCCATCAGGCTCCACTGTGGGGCAGCCTCTACTGCTGATGGTGCTGCAGCCCCTAGAAATTGTTCTATTTCTCCTTGGATATCTCTACTAACAAAATCTGGTGAACCTGAAAGTTTCTCAGCCTAATCTACAGCCAGAGGGATCCACCCAGTGCCTTTATTTTTGCACTTCTTTCCCACAAATTCCATGTGCTCAGGAAAGGAAACTAGCAGTAGTTATGTGCCACTAGCTTTATAGGCCTCTTTGCTACCCTTCCAATAGTTTTTTTTCCCCAAAGTATTTCCTGCAAAGAGTCTGATAAACCATTTATTGCTCATCTCCCAGGAGATTCTCTTAAAATACTCCATCAGTGTTAAGCAGAGTGTCAGATTCTGTTATTATAACAGTTGTCTCATGACTTGAAAACATTTGCATTATTTAGGAAAGAATCCAGAAATATCAACAAACAAAACTCATAGAGCATATTTTACCAGCTTGTTAATTGTACAGGCATCGAGTGTTCCATTGCAGTTTGGAAGGTTTAGTGTTCCTGGGACTTCTTTCATGCATGCATCAGGACAAGAGTGGGACGTGAATCTGAGGCCAGGCATAAAAATAACCATAACCTAATTTAACTCTGAAAGCCCTAGAAATTTAATGTTTAAACACAGATATGCAGGGAGACAGCAATAGTCCAGTCCCATCCAGTTTGCGTCATTTAGCTTCAGGGACACCCAGCAGGTAGAACTGGTGGGTACAACTGCAGCCTGTTGAGATGCACAGTCTCATGCTCTCAGTTACTCTCATTTGCAGCTGCAATAACAGTAACAATGTGGAAATGTCCAGCTGTATGCAAAAAATGCAAATACACACAGAAGAGATTAACACAGACACCTCTTTTAAAATTATGTCTGCTTGGCAATATAGCCATCTTTGAATGAAGGCAAAGAGGATCCACTGACTGGAAGCAGTGCTAAAATTCCCAGCACCAGGCTATCTCCTTCATTTGTTTTATTTCAGTAGCCAGGAGTATAGCCAGGAGCTTCAACAGACAGGAGATCACCAAGTCTTCACTGAGACATATATTGAAGGGTGATTCTCCAAAATTATGAGGGTGAGAAACATTGAGTGGAGCAGGAGATTCTTGTAAGATTGCAGTCTGCTCCTACCCCTGTAGAAACATTTGAAATTTGCAAGTGCACTAGTCAGATTTTTACTGCAAGAGTTTTTCTCTGTTACTTCTTTCCTGCCTAAATATCCTCAGGCTCTTGAGTGATTGAAACCCACTAAGAAAGACAGATGGCCTTTTGATAATATCTAATGGAATGTGTAATCTGGAATTCCCTCCCATGCTGAACTCTGTGACCCAGAATGAATATGTGCAAATTTCAGAATTCTAGTTGAATAATTAAATGGAAATATAATACAGTAATTGAGCAGTTCCATTGCAAACTTACACAGAAAGAGACTGGTATTGGAGTAAAATTGAGGATTTTACATGGGCAATCAGTTCAGTACAGAATCATGCATAGGGTATATGAAAAAATTATTCTAATTTTTAAGACAAAACTACATGCAAGGTAGTCTCCTTTCCAAAATAGTTAACTAATTGCATAGATTAGCAGGGTCATTGCGATACTCAAATGCATTATGGTCTATTCTTTCAAATGCAATTAGGAGCATTCAATTTAAGGACCAGTCTAAATGGGCTCATTTTACTCCATTATTTCAATCTAGCAAAGAGTAAATCAGTGAATAAATCAACATTTCACCATTATCTGATTGTTATGGGATTAACAGGAAGCTGATATTACCAAGCAGTTCTTTATAGACTGGCACTCCACTGAAATAAGCCATGTTCTGATTAAGCTCCTAGAGTGCTTCTGCACTATTTTATATTTCTACATGTTGTTACGTGCTTCTAAAAAGTGACAGTGACTGAAGAGGTTATTGTACATAGCCCAGATAAAGTCTATAATGCTTTGGCTGTTCCACAGAGCACATTTGTTGTTTTCTTCAAGCCTCTTTTCACAGTGTTTCTCCTCTGCATGACAAATCAGGCTTACTGGCTGTGTTTGCAAGCCTCACAAGCCTTTCAGTCCTCAGAATATGACTAGGAGGAATTAATGGCAACAAAAGATTATAGCCCCAAACACTGACTTCCTGAGCTAGAAAAACCATTGCTCTGTCTGCTAGGAATAAAAATGCTTTTCCCTTTAGGTAGATCGGCTCATGGAGGGAGACACAGAACAGTTACCCAGCACGGTTCACAGGTGCAAGCATTTGACAGTGTGCTGTAGGCAGGCTCCAACCTGTCACATACAATACTGCAAGGATTGAAGTACAGTCACCAGAATTTTTATGGAGGTCTTCTTAATACCTACTCAATAGTGTCAAAGTGTTTATCATTTCAGCAAAGAGGCCACTTACACAGGAGTCAATGAAGTTAACAAGAATTAGAGGAGCAGAGACTATCTGGGTTTCTGTAGCACATTTTGCCCCAATTTTCTCACAAAAGTTACTGCCTCCATATAAGGTGCTTCCATCCAAATGATACCAGGTTATGTAAAAAGACAAAGGGAAATCTCTAGTGAAATTACAAGATGAACTGCCTAAAATTTTTTCAGCCCACAGCTGATGAACAACAAGATATAATGAATAGGTTACTCACTGTTAATATGTGCCTGAAGTTTCAGTCAGAGTTTGCCATATTTACCCCATAAACAGACCAGGAGACAGCTGGAACTTTTTTACAAGATTATTCTGTGTCTGCAATATTAGCAAGGCAAAGGACAAATGGACTTGCATTTTCTGGATGGAGCAATATCAGACCTGTGTAGTAAAATGTAAACCCCTCCAATATGATGACAAAAACATCAGTAAATAAAAGTCTTTTCATATATGAGTCTCAGAACAAAAACTTTTGTCACCTAACGTACCTGAGAACCATGTCAGTGAAAATAACCAACCCCTGCAACCCAGGTTCAGGTTGAACTCACATACACAAGAACAGCACTATCTAGTTGCCAGCAGCAGTGTTTCACAAAGTAGTCTTCCTGTCTTCCGCCCCTCCATCTTTACTGGTACGGGATATCTTTGAAACCATATCAAAAATCAGCTCCAGAAACTACTATTTCTGACTGAATATTAAGAGTCATAAATTCAAGTAGAATACACATTTTGCAACACATCAGACTCTGGATGATCCTCCCACAGAAGTTTGCTGACAGGATTATTTCTAATTTACACTGAAGTCTTGTTGGGTGTAGATGGGCATTACACCACGGCTGCTGATCTGAACTGAGAGCAGCCACCTGAACTGCATTTTCTGCAGACCTGGATTCTGGGGTAAGCAATTGGGCTGGGACCAGGATGTCTGTGGACTAACAAGGAAAGCTGAATTATGGATCTCTTTCAGGTTCAGGAGTGAGACAGGTATCAAGCAGATGAGCTCTTTCTTATGGTGGGCAGATACAGACACAGAGGCAAGCTTAGGAGACCTGGGGAACTTCAGAAGAAAAAAACTCAAAGTTCTCCTGGGGTTTTGGCACCTTCAGTGCTTACTAATGTCCAGCTCCAACAGTGAAGGCTAAGTCACATTCACACCCAAGGCATGGAGACAGTTATTGGGTTGAGTCCAGAACTGCCCCAGCCTTTCAGATACACTATCTGAAAGCTGATCAGTACCACAAAAGTCCTGACAAATAATGTAGACTGATCCTAGAGGAAGATCTTATCCACATGGGGTGGTCCATGCCTCAGACAATGTCTGAAAATCCTTCACCTCTATGTTCTTCAACATGGAGACTACTTTGTGTAGTTCTTTGCCTCCTGCATTAAAATGTGTTGTATCGCTTTAGGATGCAATGACACTGAATTGTCAGTTTTTATCCAAGTTTCTAGGTTGCACAATGGGGAGAAAATGGAGAGGGCTCTTTCAACAACATAACAAAATGTTCTAAAAGTGGATACTTTCAGAATAGAAACTATTTTGAAGAAAGGTTTGCAAATTCTAGTTTAGAAAGTACTTAGAATATTAGTGTTGACAGTGGAAAGATCAATAAATAGCATAGTAATTTAAAATAGAAATTAGATACTAAAAATATTATAAAATACTGAAATAATAGAAATGAGAATATGCTGGTAGGTAAGTATTGCTTTTATAGAGTAGATACTAATTCTCCCAGATAATAACTATTAGGTTATTATCTTGCCTTCTCAAAACAATGTAAAGAAATAAATCAGAACAGCCTAGAAACAGCCACTCTCTTTAAAATAGGACAATATTAATTCAGATCTCAAACCTTGACTGTGTTAACAAAAATTAGCAAAAGTAAATAATGCTGTGAGTGAAACATACTGGGGAGATTTGTTGGAGCCAAACTGACCAAGTACACTGCTTTTCCTCCTCTGTTCTGCATAATTAACTATCTTATTAACTAGACAATTGATTCACTGCTTTATTGATTGATTGTTGTGTTCATTCTCTCTTCCTGCTTTTTGTTTTGCTGCCAACTTTATCAGTTTAATTGCACAACTTTCTCCCTAAGTGATTCATTCCCTAATCAAGTCTCTCATTCATTGCTGAGCCCATTTCTCACCCAGTTCACTGCTCAGCTGAATCCCGAGCCTTCACCTGCCTGATCTTCTTGGCATTTGTGACAAGTTGTGGGGCCCCTCGGGGTTCAGAAAATGGGTTCTGTTTGATGCTTTGGCCATTGGAAGACTTGATATTTATTCTACATGTGTCCTGAAGAAAAACTGCCTTGTACATCGACAGTGATCAGTTTTTGGTGTTCTGATAAAGAGCTGGAGCTATGAAAAGCCACGGTAAAGTCTGTAAAAAGCCTGCGTTTTTTTGTTTACATGGATGCCTCTTTTAGACAGCACGCTTGTCTACTGACAACTGACTGCTATCATACTGCCCGAGGTAAAACTGCTTTTCAAATCTTAATTACAGAAGACAGGCAAATCTGCTGATTGCAGGTCTCAGAGAGGATTTGCAACTTTGACCTCCTGACTAACCTGGCCAGCTGACCAGCTGAAAAGGGCAGCAAAAGCCACCTAAATCAGGTTCCCTAGGACCTTGTCCCTTTCAAGTACTGAATACCTCCATGGAGAGATGTGCCACTGCTCTGTGCAGTCTGTTTCCATGCTCAGCTATCCTTTATGGAAGGTTTTGGTTTGGTTTTTTTTCCTGTCTCCAGACAGCATTTCCTCTGGCACAGCTCATTACTGTTTCCTGTTCATGCTTTGCTGTGCACTTCTCAGAGAATGTGGGTTCCATCTTCTCCATAGTTCCCCTTCCAGCAGCAGATTTGCAGCATTTAGACCCCACTCCTGTACACCACAGGCTTCAGCAATATCACAATATGACAGCAAAATGAGAAATTGCCAGCTGCTGAGAGCAGTGGAAAGAAAAAAAAATTTAAAAAAGAAGAAGTTTGGACAACCCCAGCCTAGGGCTAAACTAATAAAACAACCCAAGGTACTGACAGACATCACACATGGGGAAAGGGATATATTGGCAACTCTTCTTGGATGAAGAATGTCAGAGGACAGTGGAGATAGAGAAGACTCCCAGATTTACCAAGGTTACTGATAAAGACCAGAATTACTAAAATCACCAAACCCAGGGATGGTGGGAAAAGAAGAAACAGGAGGCGTTTATTTTGGAGGGGGAGATAAGGATGGGTAAATCTAATTGCGTGATTGGGAAGCTCATAGCATAGATCAAAGCAGCCTTGCCCAGAGGATTGCAACCACCCTGTTTCTCTGCCTATATCACCTGCAAAACTTACCCCTGTGTTCAGGGAGACCTGGAAGATGTCTTTGAATTTCAACAAGAGGAAGCCCCAGAAGGAAAGGAGGATCCACCAAGCCTCTCCAGCATACTCCTCTTGAGATGTAGGACCTTTTTCTTTCCCCTTTACTATTTGTTATCACCAACCCTGAATCCTCTCAGCTGCCCCAATCCCTTCCGCCATATCTTCAGTCCTTCAATTTTACTTGATTTTCCACCTATTACTCCATACTTCTCCTCCTCTTTCTAGGTAAATTCAACAACAGCACAAGCTATAACATGTGACCTTTTCCATCCTCTTGCCTACTACAGTTAATACTTCCTGTTTGCTTTCTCTCTTAAGAAAGCGAGTTTTAGACTGTCACATCACATGTCTGCCAATTTTCCCTAGCACTTCTGGAACCAATTTGGCTTTTCAACTGAATGTGCAGCAGCTGAGGACAACCAAGTTCTTACAGATTCTGAGAATGGTCACTGCCAGGCAACAAAGGAACTTAAGCTAATGCTCCCACTGGCAGAAAAACAGACCAAATTCACACGTTATTTATCACCTGGCAGCAGCTGGAAACTCAAACCACAGGAACACCGCTCCTGGCTGGTGACAGTGTTTGCTGATGCTTACCAAGCAGAAGCACCACAGGAGACAGGGACAGCTAGAATATTGCAGAGGGATAGCTTAAACAAGATGGCACACAAATCTGTAGGAAATGCTGCTCAGGGTGATACATGCCTTTTAAATCCATGAGAACCTGCTCAAAATAAAAATCACATGAAAGATTTTCACTCAGGTTTTGACAAATGACCAGCTGGAATCATTAATTTAAAATCAGATTTGTGATTAAAATCAAACTTATGCTGTTTCAAATTCATAATATATATTTTTAAAATTAAAAATTATATCTAAAATAATTTAAACCAGCACTATTGTTAATTAGGTATTTTTGTCTTAATATGAGAAAGTAGTAGCATGCAATAGCACATTTGTAAAATATGCATTCCTTTACCTGGAAAACATGGCCTCTGAGTTTAGTGAAATTTCATTTGGAATTAAAGTTAAACATATGAATGTATTTATAAAACAGATTGTTTTATTTGGAACAATTCATAGTGGCAAAAAATCATCAAGAATACAGTTTCATTGTAAAGTGCCAGGAAGCAAAACCTGCTTACACTGGTTTCAATGTACCTAACGAATGCAGATAATTTTATTTCAAAAAGACAGCCAAGATCCAAACGAAACTGGTGTCCTGCAGTCGTATCTAAGCATCCTAAGGAAGGAGTTTCAAAGGTATGTCAGTGATTTCAGTGCTCAAGCCCCACGGACCCAGCCACAGATCCTAGAGTAGCCCCAGCAGTTGGCCTTAATTCCTCAGTTTTCTGAAGTGAAGGAGATGCAGCACACTTAACTTACCCTTTTTTGCAAGCACTTGCCTTCCAGCATTTTGTACAAATGCATGACTTTCTAACAGCAAAAATGTCAGTGAAACCCTGACAGGGACCCATGCTGTCTCTTTCCACAGCACAAGTAAATGTTTCAAATGGAAGATTTATGAGAGAAGAGTAATTTCTCTGAGAAAAGTGAAATTTTAGGATGTGTTAAGGAATAAACTGAAAAGGTAGCCACAGGTCTGACACATTTGAAGTTTAAGATGATAGAGTGCGAACATTTATACACATTTCAACTTACAAACAGCTTAATCAGCAAATAAAACTTAAACCTTTTACATATCTTTCTCCATCTGTTTCACTATATTCAAACCTTAACCTTCTAGGCTCTTCTGAGTTCTCTGCCACTATGTCCCTGCGTACCCTCAGTAAAACATTTCACACCATCACCCCCAGCCTCTCTCTGAGCATGCTGTTTCATCTTTAGCAACTTCTACTTTGGAAATTCAGTAAAATAAATCTTTTGGAAATAAAACATAGAAGACCACATATCTGCAGCAGCATCTGTGTATTGTCTGTGACACCAACTGTTCACCACTACCTCCTCTGTTCTCCAGGTACACACAGGTTTGCTTCTGGATATCTGTTGTGTCCAAAAATATTAATGTAAATATAATTTTCACAAATTTCAAGACTAAGGAAGATCAGCATAGAAATCAGTCAGCAAACATCATGAAACCCATGATCAAAGCCTGAGATACAACACAACCCATCTCGTCATCTGCACAGTAATGACTAAGCCTCAGTCTTCCTTTTAGTAGTCTTCACTGTTATATGAGGAACATTTTCAGATTCTAGAAAAGGAACTAAGGTCCAGCCACCTCCTCATGATTTCTTCCCAGTGGGGATTTGCCAAAATTCCCCCTGTGCAGGAGAAGAACATCTACCTACAGACCTGGCACAGGAGGACCTGCCCAGCCTAGCAGGTTCCAGCCCCCCTGCATCTATGGCACTCAGCCAGAGCAGTATATAGAAAATAAAAGTGGCTCCCAGATTTTGGTTGCTAGTAGAAAAAGAAGTAGCCAGGAGGCCTTTCTCACTTGCTTCTCTATGCCTTTTGTGAAAAAAAGATCACCCACTGGACAAGATGCTTGCAAGCTACCCTTGCTCAGTCTGCGCAACTTTTGTGGAAAAACTGAGCAAATACATATGTAACTAATCCTTTGCCTTTTATGGGATTTGCTGATTACTGAAACAAGTGGGGAAAAAAAAAAAAAAAAAGAAAATATTATTTCAGGGCCAAGCAGTTTTATTTGGTATATGTTGTTTTCCAAATGGGAAAAGTATTGTATCTCTAAAATTAAGGACAGATTGAATGTTGTGTGAGGTCTAAACCAGGATATATGTCTGATAATTTGATGTTAGGAAAAAAGAGCAGTGGGTCTTCTCAAATTAAGGTGTATCAGGCTTTTTCTTTTTTCCCCTTTTCTTTTTTTTTCATTTCCAGCTCTTCACAAAGCACACTTGTGTTCAAAACAAGATGTTTTCATAAGCAAGCTTTTGTGTACAGCAGAGCTTCAGCTGTATTTCAGAAATTAAGAGTCATCCATCTGAGATTCACTTTAATGACTAATTTCCCTACCATAGAGTTTAAAGCACAAAGAACAGCCACTGACTGGCAGAGCCAAGCTTTCAGTTGCCATGCAACACCCCTGTTGCAGGTTTCCCTTCATCTTCTAGTGCTTTTACTCTGGCTCTGCTCTTCATGGATGAAAGTTACGCAATGCTTTCTAGATACTTAACAGCAGATGTATTAAATTTCTAATCTGATATAAACCAGACTGCAATTTTCTACTGAAAAAGTCACATCAATGAATTTAATAATGTTTTAAATTATAGTCTTTGATAGCAGAGTATCTCGTTTTCAAATTTACATTATGTGGATTTTCCTACCATATGAATCAGCGACAATTCTCTTTTGTCTGCGTCTTCTTTTCAGTGCCTGTGGGATGTGGACAATATTTTGTGGGGAGAAAGAACCCATCCAAAGCTTTGCAAAGCCACCGGTGCACACGCTAGCTGGTGGCAAACACAGAGCACTTGGGGAGGCAGAGATGGACACTGTGGCTCTTGTGATGGTAACTAGCTGCTAGTCACCTCATCCCCTTTGCGCTGACCAGACTGGAGACAGAGGCTGAAGCCTCTCCATCTGTGTTTCCACTGTAATCAGGGTCAAGGGGTTTTGCTATCAACTTCAATCAGATTTGAAGCAAAGTAGACATAAATTACTCTGTATTTTCCAATAAGACTCTGAGTCATAGTTGTCTATGCTGCTGCCTGTTCAGAGAATATCTTGCTATTTTGCAAAAGAGCAATTTAGTATTATCAGTGGACTGTAACCAAAATTTAGAGCAATCTAGACATATTAATGGAACTATGCATGCATGCAGGGCTCCAGAGTAGCTCTGAATTGGCATAGGCAACCATTTCTAAGCACAACAGGCACCAGCCATCCAGAAAACAGTGCTGTCACATACATAAAGATGATTTTCCTTTCTCTTTCCTACATGGATGAATGCACAAGTTCTCTTGTGATGTTTCTGAAATCTGTTTTGAAAACCTAAGAGCCTAATTCTATAAATTAGTGGAACATTTTAAATTTCACATAGGCTAAAACTGGTTGTAAATTTTGTCTTTTTGCCATGATGATGAATATTTATAACTTTTGTTCTGCTATTTGAGTAATAGAATGATATACTTGTGGGTTTTACAATAAAATGCATTTTTTAAAATAGACCATTTACAGTATCTAAATTATCATCAAAACTAGCCTAGATAGTTAGCCTAGAAGGATGCTACTGTCTACTTATTTTCTTCAGTCTCTTACTTGAGATTTATAACAAGTTTTACCATGTGGTGTATTTGTATGAATTCAATGAGTTTCTCAACACAAAACTTAGACTTTGTAAGGTATAAAGCTCAATAAGTGAAAGCCTTTTCTAAAGGCTCTAAAATTGTTGTCATTTTATAAATTTGGTTTGGTTTTTTCTCACTGAAAGCTTCCCTCTGCTGCAGAGGAAAGTTCAGATGAGTCAATAAAACAGGATAATTTTCATTGCATTCAGAGTTTTTGAGTGCAAGATGATGTGTTCCTTGGTTCTGAGAAACCTCATGTATGTCTTTTCCTGTGTAGACTTTCATATGAGTGGCTCTGGTTTTTAACAAGCAGCTTCTCCTCCTTCTCCCTAATTTTTGCTGGCCCAGGCTGGGTCAGAAAAGGGCCCTGAGGCTCTACCTTTGCATCCCTGTACATCCAGGACTTCAGACCTGCCCTTTGCTGATTAAAAGACAAGTGGTCTATTTTCAAAGCAATCCAAATCAAGGTGGTTTTCTTAGCATTTTGTGTCCTTTTTTTTTTTTTTTTTTTTTTCCTCCCTTTNTCTTTTTTTTTTTTTTTTTTTTTTTTTCTCCTCACAGCTGTTACTGCTGTTTTTGGTGTCCTTCTTGTCATAGCAAGGATTCTTATCTTAAAAGATAGTGGTCTTTATCCAGGATACAGGAGATTTTTTCTCTTTGTTGATATGCCATTGATGTCCTGCCTGTTGTTCACCAACTCCATGAATTATAAAACCTTTGTGTAAGTTTGGGGAAGCCTAAAATTGGTGAATGGCTTGGTTTGGAAGGCACTTTAAAGGCCACCTAGTTCCAACCCTTCTGTCACAGACAGGGACACCATTCACTAGACCAGGTTGCCCAAAACCCCATCCAGCCTGGCTTTGAACATTTCCAGGAATGAGGCAACCACAATTTCTCTGGGCAATCAGTTCCAGTGCTTCACCATCCTCTCAGTAAATAATTTCTTCTTAGCATCTAATTTAAACCTACTCATTCATTTGAAAGTCAGTCCCTCTTGTTCTGCCACCACATGACTTTTTACAAAGTCCCTCTCCAGCCTTCTTTCAGGCCCCCTTTAGTTATTGAAAGGCTGCTTTAAAGTCTCCACATAGCCTTCTCTTCTCCAGGCTGAACAACCCCAACTCCCTCAGCCTGTCTGCACAGGAGAGGTGCTCCTGACCCCTGACATTCTTCACGACCCTCCTCTTCACTCATTGCAACAGGTGAAGATCTTTCTTTTGTTGGGGACCCCAGTGCTGGATGCAGCACTGCAGGTGGGGTCTCATGGGAGAGAAGAGGGGCACAATCACATCCTCCAACCTGCTGGTCCCACACTGCTTTTCATGCAGCCCAGGATATGTTTGAGTTTCTGGGCTGCAAGCTCACAATGCCTAGATGTTGAACTTCTCATCAACCATGAGTCCCAACTCTCTCTCTCGAGGGCTGCTCTTTGTCTGGATTCCCCAGCCTGCATTTGTGCTTGGGATTGCCCCAACCCACGTGCAGGACCTTGCACTTGGCCCTGTGGAACTTCATGAAGTTCCCATATTCTTACCTCCCAAACCTTTAAGTTCCCTCTGGATGACATTCCTTACCTCCAGCGTGTCAACTGCACCGCTCAAACCTGCACTTGTACAATCAGCGTTCAGCTGATTGAGTCAGTAAGTCTGAACACTAAATTTCCAGAAACCCTGCCTCCAGTTTGGGCTGACAAAAACCAAACAGTTAAGTACATTTGATAAGACAGGCTGATTATTTCACACAGGAGAGAGTGTAACACATAGGCTTTTCCTAAGGCTCATTTAATTTGACAAGGATCACTTATCTGCAGATATATTTTTCTTGCTCTGAATAAAACCATTACTTACAATCTTTGCTTTATGCAGTTTCCCAAACTTAGGATTCACTTTTGCAACAGACAGCCTCCTAGGTAGCTCTTATAGCTCTCCATCACTCTGAGGGTCACACTGGGGCTCTTAATCCTACGCTTCACAAAGAGCTTTTCACTTCTGCCATTTCCACCATTTGGTTAGCCTGTAGCCTCTCAGACTTGGGAAAAAGAGGGATACCTATGCACAAACCAAGTTTGTCTCATTCCTGCACAAAAATATCAGGGCAGATGTTTACATCACATCATTCACCCTAGTCACAGTCCTGGTGGACGACCCCCTTCAGGAGCAGGGAGGGGATGCACACATTGCACTCATCCCGTTACAGATGGGCCCTGGTCTGCCTTGTTCAGGGGTGTCAGCAGAGCCTGAGAGCACACTGCCAGCTTTGCACAGAGCCACGGGGCTCAGAAGTATGCAGCTGCCAATGTTTGCTGTTTCCAGGATGCTAATCTTGACTTGAGAGCTGGCTGCATTCCAGCAATGCACAACATCTTTCTTTTCCACGTAACAATGAGAAGAACCATTCAGCTTTACTGTGTAAAATGTGCCACTGCACAGAGTTATGTCTGTGTGAGTTGCCCCACAACACCATGTCCCCCTCAAAAACGGCAGAAAAAAGAAGCAAACCACGGAAGGTCAATATGCCAAAAATGCGTGCACCAACCTGGCAGTCACAGTGCGCTTCCCATTTGTTTGTGATTGCAGAAGCTGTATTGCAGCAGGCTGTGTGAGAGAGATTTGGGCATTGGCATCTATGTGCATGGAAATGTCCACCTCTGTACACACCCATGTGCTCAAGGACAGATGATTTTGGTGGGCAGTGCTGCTAAAACTCTTGCAACTCCTTCCTCTGTCACACAAATAACACACCCTTTTAAAATCCTGTGGTTTAGCCTCTTTTTGTCCCTTCTTTCTCAGGGAATCTTAGCAAGATATAAAACTTATTCTCTCTGCTTAACCTCTACCTAAGACTAGTAAACAGTCATTAACGTTCATACTGAAAATCCTGGAAAGGAGAATCCCCTAAGCGTCATTTAAAATGATTACATCAATTTAAACAACTGTAGTAAGAAATCAGTTCACAGATGTCTCTTACAATGGTAAAACAAACATTTAACATCGGTTAATCTCCTATCAGTCTGGTGAGAATTGATTCTGAATGAACAAGAAAGACCATACTTACAGTAAATGAGAAAACAATTACATGAAGAGAATTAAATATGTAGCTTGTGACACACTAGTGTACATGATGAAGGACAAAACAGGAAAGATGTGAGGGTATAATGAAGAAGAATATACAATACTTGACAGTACAAACACGCAAATAACATGATTTTGTAAATGAAGACGTATAAATTAGAAAATTATTTCCTTCTTTTGCAGTTATGAGAGCAGATGCAGAGGTAAAAAATATTGTGGATAACTGCTTGGAAAGCTATAAGAAGTATCCTCAAACCATAGGAGGTTGAAAAATGTATTTCTTTGAAATCTTGTTCGAAGCATCAGTTTTCAATTTTGTTCCAATTAATACAAAAGTTGAGAAGAAACCAAGATTGAAGTGGCTAGAACTCTACTTTCCTAAATATAGAACAGTGAGATTTAATTTTCTACCTTGGGCACAGAGTTAACACTTCAATTAAGCTGTGGTAATGGTGGTAATCCTTTTACACAGACTTTTAAAATTTTTGCAGGTGATGCTTTTATATAGACTACCTTAATGGTGGCACTGTAACTGAGACACAATAAATATTTTAGTAATATATTTAATACAGGCAGTACTAAATATACAGGGAGAGAATTAATTTTTAGTGTTCTAGAACAGCTAATGGTACAATAAGCCCAGCTATAAACAGAATTTGCTCTTATTTAAAGATAAGCACTTCTTTTTTTCAGTGACTGCCCTTAACTTGCAAACATCAAATACCCTAGGTGCTAGTCAAACTATTGTTCTCATAAGCTGCATAGGTAAATGTAGCAATTTGTTGTTAAAATTATACCTACATATGTAGCTTAGCATAAGGGTAACACGGGGAATGATGGCAGCAACCCAACCCATATCAAAGACAGAAGAGAAAGCAGGCATGGGACTATGAAACTGCAACAGAGGGGCTCGATTTGCATGTGCAGTGACATGTCCCTTTTTGCAGAGATGCTACTGTCCACCTTCCCAGCAACGCTGCACAGCACTGGGGAAAACACAGTACCAGGAGCTTCCTGACAAACTGCAGAAGTCTCATAAATCTACAAAGATGATAAGGGATTTTTTTTTCCCTAACATTTCTTTTCTTCTACAGATAAAACATTAACAACACTCTGGATAGAGTATTGCCTTATAATATTAGGTTAAACTTTCAAAACTTGCTGTACAGAAGATATTGGCAGCAGACCCTTGAACCTTGCTAAATTCAATCCCTGAAGGAACTGGTTGCCAGAGACACCCATAGTAGTGATTTTCCTGTCAAGTTGACTTTATTTCTCTGGGTCCAAATGTGAGTTGTGCATTGGTGGATAGACTTTCTCTCTTTGCAGATGTTATTTTGAAGTAGGAAGTCTCAAAAACTATTTATTATGACTGATTTTTTATTTAAAATGTTTCCAAAGCAAAGTCTTGGTTATCTCATGTTTTAGACTGAAAAGTCTTTTCCAAAAATAGGATCAGATCCTTCACTGCATTTAATCACAGTGACAGTCAGGCTGTCCTGGTTTGGGTCATAGATATCGTGTTGGTTTTTTTGATTTCTCTGGTGTCAGAATTGAAAAATTAAAATGCTGCCTGGGGTGTTCAAAATGATGAAGCGGCAAGTGTCTCCTCAGCATCAGCAAGATCCATTAAAGATTTGCACTGTGAACTTAATGTGAGAACAGTTCCTCCCACTCCAGGAAAATGTGCATAGAATCAAAGATTTTTTATGTTGAAGAAGACCTTTGAGATAACAAATCAAAACCCAGCACTGCTAAGTCCACCAATAAACCATGCCCCTAAGTGACACCTCTTAAATACTTTTAGGGACTGGGCCTCAACCCAACCACTTGTTTCCCTGGGCAGTCTACCCCAGTGCTTAACCGCCCTTTCCACAAAGGAATTTTTCTTAATAGCCAACCCAAACCTCCCCTGGCAAGACTTGGAGCCATTTCTTCTCATCCTATCACTTGTTGCTTGTGGGAAGAAGTCGACCTCCCCCTCACCAGGACCTCCTGTCAGGCAGTTGTGGGAAAGTTTCAGACCCTGCAGGAGCAGCCGCTTGTGATCTCTTTTCCCATAAATGCATAAAGCCCTGTGGCAGGCCCAGCAGTGGGGACAGCATTTGGAGGGGCTGAGGCACAGGAGCTGAGCTCAGCCCTCCTGTGCAGTGTGGCCACCTAGCAGAAGTGCTGCATTAGCACGTTCTGACATAGCAGCTGATACTGCGTTATCAGCACATCTGCATCAGTATTTATCACTCCCTGAACAGAGGAGGTGAGAGAATGGACAAAAGAGATGGAGTTGTTGGAGCTGTGAGGCCACCTGGACTATCCAAGGACATAATGAGCAGTGACTTTAAAGTGTGGGTGGTATTTTCTTGGTAAATAGCTTTTAGGACCGTAGAAGAACACTCATGAATAGAACATGTTTCAAGACCTCTCTGTCCTCCAGGGCCTAGTATGTTTAGAAGCCCATGTCCCCACTTTCTTAGGGGTTCAGAGTGGAAAAATCTTTGAGAACTGGCAGCCTAAACCTGGGACCAGGAATGCCCCCTCTCTATCACTTTGCCTTTTCAGAGGTGTTTTTCCTGTCTGACCAAAAGTAAATTTTTTTCACCCTACTTATAGCCTAAAAATAGCAGACTAAGACATTTAAAAGGAGATGTTCTGATTAGCACTCAGTGGCATGGTCTGATGATAAGCAGCCTCAAGGGTTTTTTGCAGTGCAATTTAGACTTATCCTTGTTCCCCAAATATGTGTGAAGAATGATAAATTTCTAGCAGCTGCAGGTCTGGTCCACCGTGGCCTTACCAGCATGCAAGGGCTTACCAGCCCAGGGCTGCAGCTCCTTCGTGGCTTCCCCGTGAGTCACCCTGAGCATCTCCTGCTCACTGGCTTTGAGTTGATGCAATAGGAGGGTAGTCACAAGCTTTTTGGGCTGCATCTGTGCTCCAAACACTGCCCAGTGATTTTTAGCAAGCATTGATTTTTTATATAGTCTTCCAGATGTTTTTGCTGACAACAAATGGGTCAAAATGCCCTCATCTGAAAGCATATCACTTCAGAAAAACATGGGGACAAAGGAAGAGATGAAGAAACAGATGAGTGCACACTCTTCCAGAGCACCAGTCCTCCTTGTCTACACTGCATCTCTGCTAGTCCAGGTGAGTTCAGGAATATCTGTCAGGTCTCCCAGATGTTTAGGCATGTCTGTTCCGAAAAGCTGCTTGATAACTGTGCAAAAACTGTCCCTATTATCCTGTGTCTCCTCTCTGGAAGCAGTTGCCTTTTGGCTTTCAGCTTTAGTCACCAGTTGATTGCAGTGGGAAAGACTTAGGCATTTACTGACAGAGCATTGGCAGCAGCTCTAGGAGGGCATGGGCTGAGGTGTTGGTGGGGTTTACTATCGCCAGTAGCTGAGCTGGGCTCTCACAGGCATTGAAATCAGAACACAAAGCTATTGCTGATCCATTCTTGGACTTTGATCCCCCAAGGCAGAGGTATCTGATCTGCTGATGCACAGCTACTGAACTGTTATAATTTCAGTCCACAGATAAGTTTAGCTGCGCTGGTTTTTTTTCCAGCCATCTCTCTGGAACAGTGGTGCCCCCCTACCAGAATTTTCCTTCTTCCTCATATTTCATAACTGGTGGTTTCCAACTTTAAAACTTTTCTTGAAACAATTACTTGGGAGAATTGACCAAGCCTATTAATTGTCTGTCCTCCTATACCTAATCTTTTACCAGTTATTGAGTTATCTAAGTGTAAATTAGCTTTAGTACTTCTGCACTCTGTGACTATACCAGCCACATACCCTGACCAACTAGTTGAAGAGCACCCTATCCAAGTAAGAAGCTCAAGACTGAATTGATTTTTGGAAATGGTGATTCTCACAACAAACTTCTTCTCTTCCCTTTAAAATAAAGTGGTGTTTTGCTCCAAATGGCTGAGCAGCCCTCTCAGGTTAGTTGCTGCGGTTCATATATTGAGTGCTTCTCTTGTTCCTATTTAGTCTTATTTATAACAAATTTAAGAGACTGAATCACTTTATTTCCAAATTCCCCCCAAAATCTGTGGTACTAATTAGAGGATAGTTATCCCAGCTGGTAACCTTTTATCTTTGCTGGATACTTCCATTTACCAGCAAGGCAAAAAAATAGATTGCTGCCGTCAGTACCATTACAGCAATCAAATGTTGCAGACTGCCTAACACAGTTCCTCCCCCCTGCCCCCAATAAATCTTTTCTTTCAATGGGAGTATATCTTTCCAAAGCACCTTTTCTTTCTGATGTGAATAAGTGGTTTGAAACAGAAGCATACACATGCCTATGTGACGTCTTTTTTAACATCAGATTTCTGGGCTCCAAGGAAACCAAGCATGCATACAATATACAGAGTGACAGAGGACAAGGTGGGGTGTTTTTATTACACTGCAGTGATACTCTTTTATCTATTCTGGGCTCATGGATACCATTTTGAGATGCCTACTGGCAGCAATATCTTCACTTTGGTCTAATGTTAGGAAAATCATTATACTGCTTTCTGAGGTACCTCACAGGAGGCATCTCCTCCTGTTTGCCACCAAAGGAGGAGGCTCAGAGAGGAAAAGCAGTGTGGACCTTAGGACTTTAGGAAAAATGGTGACCACTGCAGCAGTCAGCACCCCCACCTTCAACAAATAAATCTGTGCTGCTTAAACACTCAGAAAAAAATTAAATCATAAATCCTGTTTCCAAAATGCTTCCTGAGCAGGCCTGCTGCCATGTCACAGTCCCAGGACTAATTGGCAGAGGGGATCCCAGGGCACAGGGCTCA
Source organism: Regulus satrapa (assembly GCA_013396955.1). Classification (NCBI taxonomy): domain Eukaryota; kingdom Metazoa; phylum Chordata; class Aves; order Passeriformes; family Regulidae; genus Regulus; species Regulus satrapa. The sequence goes on from VWZN01021209.1 coordinate 106,244, forward strand.
TAGTGCAGATGGTATGGGTGTGCCCTCTTCCCCAAGACCCAGTGGAAGACCCCCCTCTCCAGAGTCACATCAGCTGCATTCAGTAAGTGCACTGTGAGTGCATTTTTTTTGAGCAAGAACAATACGGTAGCTGTGTCTGGGCACAGAGTAGTACAGTATTCACATCTGAGAAAGCTCTTCTGTTGTTGTGTTGCTCTGTTTTCTGATTGGGGTGAAGAACAATTCTGAACTCCTTGAAGAAGCTTTCGGAGCCAAAGTTGTTTCCCGTGTGGTTCCACCCATATGAAAATGGAGGAGTTTTTTAACCAGGCAGTGAGCACAGGCAGGTCAGCTGCTCAAAACTCCTCCTGCCAGGAGGCAGCTGCCCAGGCTCCAACAAAAGGCTCCTTGCAACGAACACTCAGAGTGATAGAGAAGAACAGAATGAGAATGTAAAACAGGGGTTTTAAAATGAGGAGCCACACTCAAGCTTGGCCCTACAGTACCCCTGTTAAAGGACAGAAATTCGTTAATGTGCAGCGCATATATCTACCCAGAGGTTACCTTTAACCATGAGCTTGAAGGAAAAAGCTGTAGTGGAAATGAAGAGGGAAAAAGCAACACAACTAGAATGTGCAGCATCAGTTGTAAGTGTTCCAGGGTGAAGAGAGACAAAAAAAGGCCTGGTTAGCTCTGTCAAAGGAGTGAAGGGAAATAAAAAGGGCATTTGCAATATCAAGCAAAAATCGACTGTGTTAGGATTCTGAAATGCAAATATCAGTTTATATATTGGGTTTGCTTTCATTAAAAAAAAAAAAGAGAATTTTAATATCTTGGTTTAAATGATTTGCAATGAGTAAATGAATATAAAAATCATGTACAATCATTCATTCATTCATTCAAAAGAATTAATAAAAATATTGATGAAAAGAAGAACAGTCTGATCTAGTCTGATTTCCCATATAACAGTCTGTTTATCCAGGCTATTTGCTTGTGGACTGAAGTTTCCAACTCCTAGATGTCTCCCAATAAACTTTTGGAAAGAGCCCTTTCCCTTTCTTGGGATCTAGTAGCTGGAAACAGACTAGGCAAAACTTTTTCTGCATTTTCCCAAGAAATCTGGTCCAGACAGTGCTTGCTTGGTGAATCACATGGTTTCCTGAATCCAAATAACTGTTTGTACAACCCCTGTAATTCAGTGTTGGTTCAAAACCTTGGTTCAAAAGCAGGATGGTGTCCTCTAGTCTCAAAAAACTTTCAGAAGCTCCCTGGGACTCTGCCCCATGTTCAGAGGAGGTTGTCAGGAGGTGGGTGAGAGAGAATCTCCCTCTACCACACACTCCTACTTCAGCAATAAACAAACTTGAGTAATCCCAAAGAACAACAAATCTCTACAAGGCTCCAGTCTTTTGACACCAATCAATATCAGAATGAATGTGGCACTCAGACACTACTGGTGTGTTTTGGTGTGTTTGGCACCTGCACTTCTAACTAGCTTTCTCTTTGATTTTAGTGATTAACAAAGTTTTGAGACTACAATTCTGAAAGGAGGTGCTTGCAGATCTACTTTCCTAACATGCTGAGGTGCAAAATACAAACAGTAATTTATTGAACACAGAAAGTAGGGCCTGTCTGAGGCTTACTTTTGTGAATTGCTTATTGTAGGCAAAATGCTATTTAATTGGATATTTCAAGAAAATGGCCAGGCTTTGAGGAGCCCCTCATATTTTGTCTGACACTAGAAGACAACATTTGTCAGCAGCAGCAATCACAAATACAATTTTATAGTGGAGTTTCTTGTGCGTATTAAACAGATTGTGTTTAATCCCTTGATGACATGCAAAATTACATTAGTCACTATCACTTATATAATGAATCACAAACATATCACTATAGAGTCAGCCTCCATGAACACAGATGCTGGCAATAAAAAACATGTTCTTTTAAATAAAGGGACAATGACTGCTCTGATGGGTGTGATGGGGAAGACTTTCGCCTTCTATTTTATTATCCTGCCCATAGAAGAGTTTTACCAAGACAATCAGCAGTCTCCAAGAGCTTCTGCCCTTAAAACCTACTGGAAAAAGTTTTGTTTAAAAGCAGATTGTGTCTGTAACCTGTTACATGTGTCCCCCCTACATCACAATTGTTCTGCTGGTGGCAGATGCCACATACGAACAAGAGGTGCAAAGTACAAAAGAATGGTCTTTAGATCATAATAACTGGAAAGGATCAAAACATCCTCTAGCTTCAGTCCCCCTGCCTGGGCAGGGACACCTTCCACTAGACCAGTTTGCTCCTAGCCCTAACCAACCTGCCCTTGAACACTTCCAGGAACAGGGCATCCACATTTCTCTGGGGAAACTCTTTCAGTGTCTCACCAGAACCAGTACCAGCAAACTCTGCTGGCACTGGCATGGGATTTAAGATGCTGGTTTGGAGGAGCTCAGAAGGGCTCCTCTCTTTTAGTGGCCTACCTGCTTCAGCAACCCTTCATTTCACATGCACCAGTCTCTCTGGAGTCCTGCAGGAGTTCAGCTATAACTAACTTCCTCACAGCTCCTCAAAAGTTTGGGGTTTAAGAGCTCCAGCTTTTCATCTTAAAGAGGTCCTGCCCCAGTGTCCCCTGCTGACTTTGTCCTTGTCCATGAGAAAATGAAAGAAAATTAACTTCAAAGAAACAGGAATATCTACAATCTGACTACCAGCAGCACAACAGCCTCAGTCTCACAAATACAGATGAGCAGATAGACACAAATACAGATAGACAACTCCCACATTCTTGCCCAGTGCTCATTACCTTCCTGACTCACCAGAACAACTCAGAAATAATTTAGGGATTCAATAAACCCATTAAGTACCTCAATTTACAATTTAAGATGCTATAATCTTGTCCTGATTATTTGCATGAATTTAATCCTTTTGACTCATGTCATACCTCTATCTTTCAACCTGGTACTTTACTTAGGGGATTTACACTACTTTCTAATTGTGCATACTCGAATTTTCTGATTCAAGACCAATTTTTTTTAAAGTACCACAATAATTTTAAAGATATGAATAATGGCTTGCCCTTTCATATTATTTGGTCAATGTCTCATTCTTTTCTATTTCTAAGGCAATTTAAAAGCAGGATTAAAAGTGCTTTCATTGCCTTTAGTTAAAGTTATTGCTGCTGTTGCATTTGCACTGTTGTGCACCTTTAGTAGCTCTGTGGAAGGCACTTTCAAGTGAACATGATCTCTACTCTGAAAGGTTCAAACCTAAGGGCAGACAAAGAAATAAACTGTCGTTTAAATGAGGGAGATAAAAATACAGTCAATACACCAAGCAATTTGTTTCTCTGCAGCTGGAGGCTGTTTCTGAAAAAGTGTCCATTTCAAAATTTCTTCATTTGGGACAAAATTCTCAAACACAGGATGTAATGTAGTGTAGAGCAGGACTTTTACTGAATAAGAATGAACTTGAGCTCACGAGTGTCCTATTTGCTGAGTTGAGGATTTGTACCATTCAGATTGAAGTCAGCAGGAGAACTTAAATTAAATGTGCAAGATACAGTACCTGGGGACTCTAGGTAAAGAATATTCAAGTTGTGAGACTTGAGATTTGAGGTCCTCACGAGACAGGTGAACACGCATAACCTTTTAAAAAAATGGACCAATGAACTGTCTTGTGATGGTGGATAAAAGCAGAAAACTTCCTATCCAAGGCAAGCAGCAGGCTTATATGCCCTGAGCTAACAGTACAGACGTTGCCTATAACAGTTGAAAACCAAAAAGCAAGCAACCTAACTGCATTCTTTCAAGGTTCTTGGGATTTTTAAGTTGCTCTCAAGATTTGGAAGGTTTATATCAAGAAGAGACCTTATCTGTGATGGATTGTCCAGGAAGATGAAGTAGGCATAGGCATGACAGATGCACCTTAGAAGACCAAGCTCTTCTGTCACTCTTGGGGACAGCCATTGCCAGGTCACAGCAAGACAGGACCTCTCATGCTGCTTTTTCAGTCACATTCCAGGTTATAAATGCCCAGCAAATAAATTTCCCCAAGAAAAGCAGGTTGCAGGCCACAGGGGCTTTTTCCTTGTCTCTTTCAGGTCTAGGGAGGGAGTGTGCTCCAAACCTGCCCTGAGTCAGGGACCCCTTCTTCTTAGTGTTGAATACCCTCTGAGACACTCCAAGGGTCCATCAACCACAACCCCACAACCCATCCCCACAACCTTCCCAGCTCTTGGCTGAACGAGACGATTTCATGTCAGAGGTTCATGTTTTCTGTGTCATGTTTTCTGAAATCCTGGCCAAACTTCTTTGTCTCCTCTGCACTCCCTACACTAGGTCCTTGTGAGGAATATCTTTCTAGATGTGTGGTTCCCAGAGATCCCATATATCTCTATGACCTTTCCAGTCCTAAGGAGAGGATTATTTCACACATGTCTCAGACTATGCTTCTGTTTAGATACTTGGGTAGAATATTCACCATTTAGCAGTAGTACATTGTCACCAGATGTCCAGCTGTTATCTCCAACAGACCCAAAGTTTTCTCTCTTGGGCTGTTAACCTCTATTACCTGCTCGCTTGGACCTTCAGTGCTGAAATCCTGATAATAAGTTATACATGGAGCACCCTGTCTTATCTGATTATATTTCCTCATTCTATTAAAATATAAGCTTACATAATATTTGAGGCTTCAAAAATAATTTCATATTTTCTTGCATAATCTTTCTTTTTTATGTTCTTTTTCATCCTTCTGAATTTGAATTCAGAAGTATAAATTTGATCTATAAAAAGCCATTCCTGTCATAAAGAACAAACATAGTCCCCATAAAGGAAATAGAAGGGAGGTACTGGATTTATTTACTTTTCAGTTTGAATTATTTTTCCCATGCCAAAGAAAGAGCAAATTAGCATAACAGTGGGCTTGCTGGTACAGTGAACCCAGAATGCAAAAACCATGTTTTGCTACCAAAACTACATGATATGTTTTGTCTCTGCTCATCATTTTTCACACTGAATTTCTCCACTTGCACTCAGGGTACAACAAAGTTATTAAATGGAGTCTTACTTACATAAGAAGCACATGATAGAGCATTTTAGCAGCTCCTGTGAGGTCATTAAAAGGGGTGAGTTTCTATATGAATAAAACAATCTGACTGGAAGACCAAATAGAAAGACAAAGATGAGATTTCAGATGCCTTCTCCTGTGTGTGCTGATAATGTGTTTATTTTTTGAAATGGGGGTTACCAGCAGTGTCAGCCACACACAAAGACTGAGGGCAGACCAGTTCCAGGGAAAGAGATTAGCATAGTTTTTCTGAGGTTGGTGTGTTCAACCAAAAAATAAAATGGAAAAAGCAACAATAATTTGAAGTGTGTCATGAATATACCTTTTGTATTCTCTAGCCCTTAAGCAAATAATTGAAAAGCAACCCTAGCTATGAGTCATGATATTTCTTTAACAATGAGAAGTTATGCTTGATGCCTGCAATGACATTATTTAGTTAGCTGCTGCAAACTCCTTACCTTCATCTTTTATACAAAGTTACAGAAATGCACTGGAGAAGGTTTAAATTCCTTTGCAATCCATCCATAAGCCCACCTAAGGTACACTGCATTAGGTATTCTAACAAAAGGAGTTTTCAGCTGCAGTATCAAGTCATCAGTGCAGCATCGCTTTCTATACAGATTTTCAGCTAGGCTGAGAGGCTGAAGCTCAGTAAAGCTGAGTGGCTTACTCTTGATTATATTGCACCTTGAAATCCATGGTTCAGCTGGTTTTAATTTTTTTCCCAGCACCAGTCTCAATAACATGAAGGTGGTTTAAGGGAAGACATGGAAACTCTCGATGGCTCTGCACGATATGGCTCGAAGAAGGATGGAACAGTACCTGTACATCTGACCCTTGGACAACCCTTGGCACTTCTAGGTGAGCTGGTTCCCAGCAGAGGACTCCAAAGGAGTCTTCATTGTAAAGAAGTAGATAATTGAAGAGCTGAAATGTGCTTGAAGAAATTAAGGAAAAGTTTTGTTGCTGGTGGAGGGCACTTCAATATTTGTGGCATCTCTTATGTTGATCTAAGGTGGATGCCTCTCATCTACATTGCCCAGTATTTGGTAGCCAGATAACTAGCCAAGCAGTTCACACTGTTTATCACAGAAAACCTCTTTGATAGAAAGAAGTCCATGCTGGGCTAGAATATAATAGAATGGCATAGAATATTTCAGTTGGAAAGGACCTACGATGACCATCTAGTCCAGCTGCCTGACCAGGTAAGGGCTGAACAAAAGAGTTAAAGCATGTTGTCAAGGCCTTGTCCAGATGTTTGTTATGGTTGTGTCATAACAATCCCAAATCTGTTTGGATTCACAAGGATTTGTGAATTCACAAGAATTCACACAAATTGTGGGGGGAAAAATTCCAAGTTGCTTGGAATCATGCTATCTGTGAGTCCCCAAGTAATAGGGACTTCAAAACACTTGCAGCTGGTGAAAGCATATATTTTGAGAGTTCACATGTCATTGGAGCTTTTAGGATCTTATGACTTTGCTGCTGACAATAGTAGGGTTTCATGTACCCTACTATACAGTAATATCTTCAGAAATATCCCCAGGATTACATTTGCCTGCAGCTTTACTAATTTTTCTGTGATTGGAAAAGTAAAAAATTGCATTGTGATGGCTTTGTTCAAGCTAGGTTGTAGCAGACAAGAGCTATAGTCACAAAGGCCTGAAGGTCCTGCAAAGTAGTGCAGTAATTAATGCTCAGACAGTCCTTGTGTGCTCTGCCAAGGCAGGATAAGGTTTCTTTTTTCGACTTATAGGTATGGGGTGCCACCTGTGGGAATGGTGACTGCCTGTAAGACCAGCTGGCCCTGAGCAGAGGTTCACAATCACTCAAGACAGAAGAGTGCCATGTGTGTAAAACCAGACAGAGCCAGCTGCCTACACAGTACAAGAAAACTTCGATAGTGTCCTGGAAAGCCGGTCTCTCTTGCAATCTCTTGCAGGGAGACTGGGATGAGATGAGGACCCCCTTATCCAAACCTACAGTGCATATCACCTCCACCTCCCCTATGCCATTTCCAGCAGTGACCACGGCAAGTCAGTCTGCCTGTTACAGCTCACCTCATTCCCTCTGTTTTCCAGAAAAAATAAAACTGCAGACTGATGTCAGCTCCTTAGTGCAGGGGAAATAAGACTCAAATATTGCTATGCAGCCAATAAACTCTGAGTTGACAACACTAGAGGTTTAGAATCGGGGAGCCACTCACAGCAGAGTGGTGACCTTTCAGTATAAATCTCAATGCACATACATGTATGGTCTTGAAAAGAAGGCTTCTCGGTATGTATCTCGATTATAACTTCTGTAGATGATAGATCCTTTTTTGAACAGGCAGCAAACTTGCTGTAAAAGGCCCTATCCACATGTGATTTGGGCCTCCTTTATTTCAGCTTTTATCACCCAGGAGGATGTACTCGTCTATGCCTGTTTTGTGATCCTCAGCTACTCCTGTCAACTCTCTTATCACTTAACTGTAGTGTAATCAGTTGTCACGTAGTGATGTGTTTAGGGCATATACATTATACCTCCTTGGAGATAAGAAATGATTACTGGCACACACACCTTCATTAACTCACTGGCAGAGGAGTAATAGCAAATACAACTGTCAAGGTAAAATGACAGAATATATCAGCATTAGGGCGATCAAACAATACAGACAAATACTGTCTATAAACATAAACCTGTTACAACTGCAGTACTTTATGACTTTTGGCAGCCACAAAGTCATCAATAAGATCCTAAAAGCTCCAGTGACATGTGAACTCACTCTCAATAGATACATTGTCAGAGCAATTTAATTTGCTTTGTGGTGGTGTCACTCTTTGTTGGAGAAGGACCTTTCTCACCCTCAGAGTTCATTAATGGCAGTGTCAAAAACAGTCTTATTGCCATGACAACATTGAAGAAAGTTGAATGGAGGCTACTGGATAGCAGAAAACAGATATTGCACGTGGCTGTACTTGGCAGGCATGTTCATACCAAGCAAAATGCTGCTCTTTCCAAAATGTATTAATGTGAGTTCAATGGGCACAAACAGCTTCTGAATCTTTGGAGTGTGTTTTTCTGGGATTATAATTTTTTAGCAGACACTTTCTCTTTTTTTTAACCAGAAAAACTCCATAATTTATGTCTTAAAATCTGCTCAGTTTTATCACTAATAGATGAAAGTACCTCTTGGACCATTTTCATCCATCTCATTTCTTTTTCATAACAACGATGACCTTATTTATATCATTGGGCAGTGGTTATGGATGCTTTTTACTCTGCAGTTTAGTCACACAATCAACATTTGATAGAGTATTAATGGTAAACACAACTCTGGGTTAATGATTTTTACGGTCTAATTATTTTTTCTGCAGCAATGAGATTCCCTTCTATCACTTTGTAATTTTCTCTCTGCAAGACTCAATGACTGAAAAAGTGGGTGAGCCCAGACATTTGGTGTCTCAGGTTGGAGCAGTAAAACCCTGATACATACTGAATTATCCAAATTAAAATTGAACTAATTCCAATTAACTGCATTTCCTTTGTCTAAGCTGTTGATTTTCTTTTATTCTTGAGCACCCAAATTCACTTCTCCAGATCATCTGCCATTTTATATGTTGCTATTGTACACTCACTTTTCCTTCTGTCAAAAGCAGATGATCTCAATCTTTTAAATCATGGTTTTTGCTGAATACTTTAACACAGTCCCAATAATTCTCATCACCCTGTGCTGAAGCTGACATAAATCTGCTTCATAGATTATCTCTTGAGACTTTGAGTACCCAGTCCTACACACTGTTCTCCACAGAGTCATGCTGCCGACCACATAAAAGCACTGCCTTCTTTTTCTGTGCCTTCACTGTCTATGAACTTATTTCACTCTTTGGACTGTGGCTATACACATCTGTCTGCCACCACATCCAAGTCCCCTTCCTAACCTGACACGGGCAGAGTGATGTAAGGTTAATGAGTAAAACATGTTTCCCTCTCCAATTAATGGTATTTTGCATTTGTTGACACCGAGTTCCACCTGTCATTTTGCTCCCTATTGTTCAGTTCTCTGGAGCTCCAAATATCCCTCCCCCCTCATGACAGGAGAATATTATTCAAGGGATAAGTACTTGAGTACTCTGCTCTAAATATTTTGCTTTGTTGGAAATTGATTCATCTGATTCTTTATTTTCTATTTCTTGGCTTTTGCTCCCAGTCACTACATTGCTTCTCCAAACAGAAACAAGACATATTTTTACACCTTCTAAGGAATCTTTTTACTCACCATTTTAAAATTAAAATTAATTGGTCTTTTTTTATACTGCTTTGCAGTTTTACATTGCATTACTTACAGAATTGCAGAAATTGGTGAATTGCCTTTTAACATTAATACCTCCTTTTAAATAACTTTTTCTTAATGTTTCCCCTTTTAGAGGTATGAGACACGATTACAAAAGCTATTATAATTTTCAACAGCAGAAGCCTGAGAGTATTACAAAAAGAAGAAGCAATTCCAGGCCAGCCTTTGATATGTCAGTGAGATACTATTCCAGTGCCCTTTGCAGAGTCATCTAATGACTGCATGTTGATTAATCAAATTCTTAGAATATTAAACTGCAGTGCAACCCAATTCTGCTAACTTATCATCTACTCAAAACACAGATTTTAACTCCTCACAGAGGTACAACATAATTTAAACATAAAATGCAACATGAGAAGCAAGAGGAGAAATAGGGAACTGAAGAGACCATCACCATTGAAAGTCATGAGAAAGTCACAGAACTCAAAGATCAGACTGAACACTCCACTGACACTCACGTCGTCCACCATCTTCCTTCTCGGGTGTAAATTATCTACTCATGATTCATCATTTATATTTCATTATTCTCTTTACCAAAGAAAAGGGAAACAGGTGTGTAAGACACAGTACCTTGTCTTGTTGTAGATAGACATCCCATTCATACCACCTTTACTGTGCAAATGACCTGCAGCACACCTTGGGTCTTGGTCTCTCAGACTGGAGACCCACCAAGATGTGTCACAGGGATCTGAACTCAAAGGCTTGTCTTAATATCTCCCACAAATAACTTCTCATCCGTGCAAGTCCCAAGAATTATCAGCCTTTCCCTGCTGATGTGTTAAGTGCCCGTAAGAGACGTGTGGTCCTTGCTGGCCACAGGCATTCATTCCGTGACAATATTCTGCCTTTCAAACTCAGGAGTATGATTTTCACTAAATATTAATCGGCCTGGCTAGTGAGGTCCTGACAACACAATCAATTATTTACCAAGCTTTTCAGCCACATTTACTTACTACAGAGATGAGACCAAGTGAGCTGTGCATCAAGTGCTTTGGTTCAAGCAGCTGAGGAATCGGGGCTTGCTCAATGTGTCTGCAGAGCAGGTGAGGCAGCAATGGCCAAGAGATGTTTTTGCTGATGCAAAAACCACATCCTGGGCTGGACCCAAAGCAGCATGGCCAGCAGATTGAGGGAGGCAATTCTCCCCCTCTGCTTTTGTGAGACCTGCTCTGGAGTGCTGCATCCAGCTCTGGGGGCCCCACCATGACAAGGATGTGGGTCTATCAGAATGAGTCCATAGGAGGGTCACAAAGATGATCAGATGCCTGGAGAATATCTCCTATGAAGGCAGGTTGAGAGAGTTGGGGTTCTTCTACCTAGAGAAAAGAAGGCTTCAGGGAGACCTTACAGGATTTTTCAGTGCCTAACAGAGGCTAACAAGAGAGTAGGAGAGGATCCTTTGAAAGAGCATGCAGTGGCAGGACAAGGGCTGATGGCTTCAAGTTGAAAGAGAGCAGATTTAATTAGATATTGGGAAGAAATTCTTTGCTGCGAGGATGAGGAGCTACTGGAACAGGTTGCCCAGAGAAGTTGTAGATGCCTGTGGAAATGTTCAAGGCCAGGCTGGATGAGGCTGTGCCATGTCACTTTTATCATACAACCCTTTTTTTCCCCCCTGAAAAATACCGTCTTATCCAATGAAGGTAATGTAGTNCTCAGGAAGGTGAATTTTTTTTTTCTCTTGTTAACATATAAACTTCTTAGTATTTTTCCTCCTCCCTTGAAAGTATGAGACATGATCATTTGTCCTGGTTAAGGGCAAAT
>VWZN01021209.1:119609-150375 GCA_013396955.1 Regulus satrapa
CTGATCTTTATGTTTTGAAAACAACTGCCTCAGACATTCCACCACTTCTCCTTCTCCCCCTTTCACTTACAGATCCACTTTTAAAGATACAAAACTCATTTCTGGGCTAAGGAGACAAATGGGGATATAATTCAGAATAAACGCAGAACACCCAGCTTCAGAAATAGGATGACAGGCAGAGTATATTGGGAGTACTGAAAATTTCTAGGTTTATATGTCTTGATGCCTGGCTCAGGCTTGGATGGATACACTGGGCTTGCCTGACTAAATTCTGGGTGTGTGGTGGGGGTGACAGGGGTGGGTTCTGTAAGGAGTAGCCAGAAACTTCCCCCATGTCCAGCAGAGCCAGCTCCAAAGATGGATGTGCCACGGGTCAAGGCTAGGCCAATTAGAAATTATGTTAATTCTTCTGTGAAAACCTATTTGAGAAAAAGGGGGGGAAAAGTAATTGTGCAGATGAAATTGTGGCCAGAGAAGAGCGGGTTGAGAACAAGTGAGAGGTGTGAGTGCAAGAGCAGGGACAGGAGGTGCTGCAGACATTGGAGCTGGGATTCCCGTGCAGCCCTCGGTGCAGCCCATGCACCTGTGCATGCAGCTGTGCCCCTGCACCCCATGGGGGATCACAGGGATGCAGAGATCCACCCTCAGCCCATGGAGGACACCCACACTGGAGCAGGAGGGTGCCTGAGAGTAGGCCGTGGCCCCATGGGAGGCCTGTGCTGGAGCAGGGCCCTGGCAGGGACCTGCAGACCCGTGGAGAGAGGAGCCCATGCTGGGGCAGGTCTCCTGGTAGGTAGGACTGGTGACCCCGTGAAGGGACCCACACGGGAGCAGGCTGTGTCTGAAGGACTGCACCCTGTGGAAGAGTGATCCATGCTGCAGCACTTTGTGGAGAGCTGATGCACTTGGGATATACTCATGCTGGAGAAGTTCACGGAGAACTTCACATGGGAGCAACCCCACCCTGAATCAGGGGAAGGACTCCTCTTCCTGAGCAGTGAGAGAAACAGCGCATGATGAAGCGACCACAACCCCCATTCCCTGTCTCCCTGCATTGCTGGGGGAGTAGGTAGATGTGGGGAGGAGGAAGGGGTAGGGGTGAAGGTATTTTTAAGGTTTTATTTTACTTCTCATTATTCTGCTCTGACTTTGTTAGCAGTCAATTCAATTAATATCTCTAATTTGAGTCTGTTTTGTCCCAATAGGTTTTGATGAGTGATCTTTCCCAGTCCCTATGTCAACTCATGAACCCTTTGTTATATTTTCTCTCCCCTTTCCAACTGTAGAGGTGTGATAGAGAGGCTTGGGTGGGTTCCTGGCATCCAGCCAGCTTCAGCTCACTATGACAGGTCACCAAATCCAGGGGTAGAAAGGAATTTCCTTCCAAGTTAAAGTGACAGCACCACTGGGAGATATGGTCACCGCTTTTCTCTGTAACACTGACATAGTCCGATCCCCAGCACCCTCTGGGCTTTTATTCCTTACAAATCAGCTCCTGCTCTCACAGCACAGGTCATTGACTCTAGCCCTAGATCTTCCCTTGCTCTTCTCTTTCATTTAATTTCTCATACTTCCACTTTTGTATTAAAGGTAAAATTTACTTGCAATGGGCAAAGAAGATGTTTTATGGTTTTGTGGTATCTGATCTGTGGGGAACAAGGATTCTGCAAATCTTTGTGGATTAAACATTGATCTGATGAGGGCTTTTGATGTCAGGGCACTAGGCTGATGATTTAGGCAGTCCTAGTGGTCTGTGCCTGAGATGTCTTGCAGAACAGTGCAGTCATAATCCCCCTGCTTGTGGATGATGAGAATCAGGGGTTGCATCATGATAAACACAGAGCAGAAATTGCACAATTAGCTCAGGGCAGATTTTTCCCAAACTCCCTCAACAGAATTCTTTCTAAAAGATACATGCCTGTATAAACTTGTTAAGGGGAACAGTCAGAGATTTCTCACCCCTGAATTAAGAAAAAAAGCTTTGTCATGGACTAAATTTTCTTCCTCTGAGGGCGCCATTACAGTGTTACATTTATGTTCATTCATGTCACTGGCAAATGCCCTGGTGATCACTAGCTAGTTCCCACGACCCATTGCTGGAATCCTCAGCCTATACATAGAATCCATTCCTTCTAGGAGCAGCGGCTGGACTTTATGTGAGATCCTTTATGGCACCCTGAATGACACCAGATGTTTGATGAAGCACTTACAAACTCACGTGTCCATAGACTCCACATTCACACTCACGGGTAAGTTTATACCCTATGGGCCTAAGTCCCACCCCTAGCTGTCTGTATTGTGTCCAGTTTTCCTGAAAATCCTTTCCTTAAAATTCACCATGAAAGCAACCATTCGCAGCTTTCTCTTTAACTGAATTGGATGTTTTATTGCCCACCAGCTACAGCACAGAGATGATACAAAAAGAAGAAACAAGGTAGTCAATAGATACTCTGTCCCCCCATTTTTCTGGATGTGGAGCACCAAGATATTTCTGTCTCCTTCGTCAGCAAGGATCCATATGGATGCACCAGTTGCTTCAAAAATAATTGTCAGTTTTCTCCAGCATTCAGATAGGCCCTATTTCTGGCCCCCGCACGTAGCAAACAGAAGGTGCCATCTAGTGTCTCTGAGCAGTATCCAAAACTGAAAGGGGAAATTGCTCAAATGTACATTTAATGTCTACTTTCCCACTAGTTGACACAAAAGCGGTCTTCAAAATGCACAAACATTTTATTTCAGGGAATTTTAAGCAAGACAGCACTTGTGTTTTCTCTGTTCTTTTACCTCTCCACTCTGTTTTCATCCAAAGTCTGAGCCCAAACTCAGTTCAAGACTAGGGTGTTAAGGAGTTGGATCCATTGGCTTGATTTTATTAAACAATTTTAAGTCATTCCAAGCAATAATGACTATTTTTTTTCAAAAAGCCGGGGCTTGAAATATAGTTCTGCATATTACTAATAAACTTTTGTCCCACAGGGCTTAGTCCCATTTAAAGTTGAAAGCAATTTTGTCATTTGATAACCCACAAAGAGAAAAGGGAGAGTCTCAAACCTAGTAAAATAGACAGAAGAGCTGTATCTATAAAAAGACTTAAATCCAGCTTAACTGCTTCTGCAGGTGCCTTTGAGAAAAAGTCAGAGCTGAAAATCCACTCTGCATCTGACTGCACCTTGCAGGTGTATTTACAGCTTGTATTTGCTTGTCTACAAACACCTCAAAGGCCAAGTGGTGTAGAGGGGCTGTGTGTATCCTGCTCAGCCCTCAGCCCTCAAAAAGCTGATGGGCTACACCCATTCAGTGCCACCCTTGGCCCCAGGACTCCTCAGAGGGGCAGAGTGATTCTTCTCTCGTGTCACAAGTAAGAATGGGCTAAGACTGTGTTGCTTTTGCCTCCAAGTATCTTGAATAACAGGAGGACAGGGGGACACCTTCCACACTGGAATTTTCATAACATGAAATTGAGAAGGAGCGCTGCAAACCCTGGGGTATGGCAGGGAGACGTGGGAGAGCTCAGCACTGGTAGTCAAAACTTGAAGATGGTGCTGAAAGATGCCATCCAGCAGAAGTGCCCAGATCTGGCATAGGCAGGTCCACACTGCCAAAAGGTCAATCCTTCACAGGTCTTGTTTTGGAAAAGACTGATTTCTTGGGAGTGACGTTGGAAGCTGGTATTTGAGAAAGTAGAACCTTCTATCTGCATCAATGAGTGCCTAAGCTATATCCAGCTATAAAGAACTGGCTTGAAACACTTGGAAATATACTCACAAAATATAAAGAAAAGTCTGACAGCTGTTACCAGCTTTAACTCTGGCTCCTCTACACTTTTTTTCAGCAAAACCAGCAGAAGACATTTTAGCCATCCCTAACTGGCAAGGATTGTGCTACCTGCTAGGCTGAGATGGGGCTACAGAGGATGGGCCTCCCATCTGAATGCTCAGGAGCTCATATTTCTTCTCACTCTTGCAGAGCTTAAGTAAAACAACAACTGCATGAAAAAAAAATGAGATGAAAATGAAAGAAATCTTTCACAAATTTGTTTCTGCCTTTCCTCCTTGCAGGATTAATTCTATTGTAAAATGCCTGCCTGCTTGATTATTTTTATGCATATATATTCTTAAAGTAATCAAGGATTTTCTGTGAGAACAAATGCCACAAATTATTCTGGTTTCCCCCCCCACACACACACTTTTTCCCCCAAATTGTTAATCTTTTTACTTAAAAGGAAATCTGAAATCCTGACTGAGGTTACATAATAGTTACAACTCTTTTTCCAAAAGTAAATTCCACATAGGGTATTTTATAACACATTTTGCTCTGCAAATCTTTCCCTTGATTACCGGGATATCTCTGTATATAAATAGATCCTGTTTGTTTTGCATGCCTGATTCATTCTACAATGTCACCCTCCAGTGTTCATGATGCTTCACTAGCATTGAAAGGATTATAAACCCCCAGATATTCAACTGAAAAAAACCAGAAAAGTGGTAAGATTAAATAACGCTTTGAAAAAGAACGTACCAAGGAGTACATTAAAAGGAGAGATGAGTTGACACACTACTGTGAGTCAAGGTCACTTGCCTTATTCACAAGCAATAGCAGGACTCATGTGGACTTAAAGCATTCAGTTGTCCTCTTTTGGGAAGCAAAGATCAAGCATCTGTAAGATTACCAGAAGGGTCTTTCCATATCTTTGAGCCAAGTCCCCTGGAATCAAAAGTAAATATGCACCATACCTTCTGAAACTGATTGTATTCCAGCTCAGAGGCACTTAGGTTTGCATTTAATTCGGAAAATTGTGCCTGAATGGTTATAACTTTTCTTCTAATTTCCAAAATAATTGATGTATAGCTAGAATTCACAGGCTTTCTTATCAATAATGTTCCTTAATGTAAATAATTCTTGTTTCCTTTGCATTCACGGAGATCAAGCATTGAGTCTTAGAATACTAAAGCTGGAAAAAAAAAAATCAAGAAATCATGTAAGCCATTTCCATTCCCTGAGGTGGGACCATCACTATTCAGCCATATCATCCCTGAAATTTACCAGCAACTGAAGGTCTCCAGCACTGGTGAATAAAATACAGATTTAGGCAACTTACCCCTGATAGTAGTAGAGATATTTTTATTTAATTTCTAATCTGCATCTTCCTTTCCTGAAAAACTAGGCTTGTTTTCTCTTGTCCCATTCACTACTGGCATGGAAATTGCGTGGAAAACTTCCTTTTACATGCAGCCTTTGAAGACTCCTTTTTAATTGAATAAATAATACAAATTAGCTCTCTATTTCAGAAATCACACTTTTGAGACATGTAGCTATTATGGGCTGTTTCCAGCTGGCCTACATAAATGCGAGCTTAGGTGTCCAACAACAGACACAATACCACAACTAATACCCTACCGTGCTGAGTAGTTTGAAATATTTCAACTATTTCAACTAATATTTCAAGGTTTTTTCATATATGTATTCATAGAAAGTTTATATTTTTTAATCATGGTTCTGTTATCTCCTGTATTATTTTCTAAAGAGCTACTAAATGGCAATTATTCCCTGTCTCACTTGGAAAGTTACTGCAAATTGAACTGCACCGTATTTTCCACCTGACTTCTGAGAAAACAAAACATGCATTTAGGCAGCTTCTTTATCTGCTTACCTGATACGTTTTCTTATTTCCTTCAATTTTCTTTGAACTCATTTACCTCCACAACTGATTTAGTTGAAGAGCTGCAAAGGAATAAGGTTCTTTCAGGTCGTGTGAAAATCAATGAGCAGATAAAGGGAAAAGATGGGAATTACAGCTCCTGCAGAGGCTCAGGCTGCACTCTGTGAGCTCACTGGGCATTTATTTTGCCTGATCTCCCAGCTAGTCCCTCAGCCTGAGCTAGTTCAGGGCTAGCCTCATGTCTTGCTGCCCCTTGCCCAGCTCAGAGACAGAGAGCATGGGGAAGAACCAGCACCAGTGCAAAGCAGAGATGAGAGATAATGTGTGATGGTGGGAGAGGGGACCTTGCAGGGAGGGCAGAAGGGATGAGGAGAAGATTATGCTCACATAATGGGCAGGGCAGACACAGGTATGGCAAATGGACCCACAGTTCCATAGATTGCCTGTTTTTCAAATGTTTTCTCCCATCACCAGCATAGCAGTTTCTCTCAGATTTCAGTAACTGACAAATTTAATAAGCATATCTCACCTCCTCATCCCAGACTCCAGTAAAAAGACAGTCAAAACTCACCAAGGACAGATGGTGCTGAACCCTCAGCTCTGCCCCTTCCCTGCAGGCAGTGCAACAAGGATAACACTCTCCAAATAGAAATTTGCAAACCAGTTTTGTTCCTATTCTCTCTCAGGCTGTTTTAGCACATTAAGCAAGCAAAACTTTCTCAATTACCTGTTATGAAAGGTGAGATACTGATTCCAATAGCAGTTTCCATTCACCTTTATAGAGTGTGAGCCAGTGAGCTCCCAAGCCCTGTGATGGTGATTCTGTGCCATTCCCTTTCACTTGAAAAAATAGCAAGAACATGGTTTTTAAGGGCCTCAAAACAAAAACTATCACTTTAACAGTCTCTCACAATTGATACCACAAAGACAACTGGCAAAACAAACCATTTAATTTAACTATCAAGACATGAAAATATTTTTTCCTCCAAGAAATGCTGATTGACCTCTCAATCTGTCTTCAAAGCAAGACACATTTCTCTAGTGCATTCACAGAATATATTTCACACCTGTTTCACATAATTTAATATCCTTTCTGCTCTTCATAATAGAATTCACTCAATGCATTCACTTATGCTCTAGTTTAAAACCAACAGCTCTTAAAGCAGATACATGAAACTGGGAAGGGCATGTGCTGCTGCTGGCTTACACTTTAGGATAAACTTTAGTACTTCTTCACTTGCAGATAATTTTTTTTGTTTGTTTTCTTTATTAAAATTTCTTTGTTAAAATAGAAGTTCCTCTTCCCAAGACTCCAGGTGAAGGTTTGGGGGTTTCCATGTGCTCTTATGCCCAAAGTCAAGGTGTTCTCTTGTCACAGTACAACAGCGGTATACTGTGGAGCTCAGATCCAAGAAGATGAGAAGAAGAGCTGAAGACCTCCCAAGATCCACCAGTAAATGTAATGAAGGCAGATCTTGAATCTGGAAGATACATTATGGCTCTGAAGCATGATAACCCACAGCATGGAAAATTTTTCACATAAAACCTGCACGCTAAGTCAGATTCTCAAGCCTAGGAAAGGATGTAGAGAACAAGTTTGTCCCCAAGGCTGTGCCACATAAAGTGAATTTCTAGAGGAGTACTGGTGGCAGCTTCTGACATCTCACTTTTCTGAAGTGGATTGTCTTCTCTTTTCATCTTCCTAAGAATTTTACTCACAGCATAGGAGGCAGTCCTACTGATACAATATAGTAAATATTTGAAGAAAGTTTCTCTGGTTTTCTTTCTTGTCTTGTTTCTTCTTTCTCATATTCTCTGCATAATTGGAGAAAACTGTATATTTGGACTCAGAAATTCACCTGGTATTTTTGTCCTCAATGAAATAGACTGTAATTCATCATTCATGATGCATTATTACTCACTGTAGATAATCACAAAGTCAAGAACAATTAAAAAAACTTCATAGGAGAAATGCTCTCTGTGAAGCAAAGGCATTTTAAGCATCAAGTAGCTGGCTTTCATATTTTCAACAATCTAAAAATCAATAACATCATGATTCATCTGTATGATAAGAAGTATTCGTAAACACCAAAGACTTCTTGAGGAATTATAGAGCTCCCTCCTATTTACTGAACAGCTTGCCTAATTATATACTAGACAGCAAATGCCTCCAAGCCAAAACTTAGATGTTCTCCTCAACTGCACTGATGCTACATGTATCTGCATACTCAAATGAGGATTTAGAAATATTTTGCATTACCTTTTTGAGGAGCCTATATCTGATTTGAACTCAATCTTCAAAAATTCAGATTAATACAAAGAAACATACAAGAAAATAATATATTTGGATTACAGGTAAGCTATGAATTACTACCCATCTTACTATCCATCCATCTAACAGTACGCTTCTTTCTCGCCGCATCAACCAAACACTTCAAATTAAATCTTCAGCATAAGGTTTTGAAAAAGGAATGGCACATCACTTTTAAAAAGTGAGTATCTTATCTTCAAAGATGTTGATCCTTTAAATGGTTCTATCAGTATTCAGTTCCTTGATGAAGTATACACTGGGAACATAAGCTGTATAAAATAAATTACAATCAATGTCTGTGTACTCTGTGACAAAACCACTGAGAGCTGTACATCAAAGAACCTGGACTGTTCTGAGTTCAATGAAGAGAAGAACAGAGGCTTTTACTGAATACAATACATCAGTCAACAGTGCCACTACAGCCCTCTTAATTTTATTTAATTTATCCTTGATACAATTTTCACTTAATGAGAGGGCATCTTTAAAATTTCAATCACTGTGTTGCAGAATCCTGGATACAAAACTAAACTGTAGCATGTGGGAATGGTTTAAGTTGCACTTTAAATGCTTTGAAAACATGTAAAGGGCTTTCCATACCTTCTGTCACAATCACAGACTTAGAGCAGTTCAGACTCAGTAGCATGGAATAATCACACCACTACAAAATGCTTTCCATGAGGAGAGGAAAATAGATCCCATCAGTTAAAGGAATATTTATATCACTGCAAATATCCCTTATTATGTCTCATGCAAATGTCCCTCATTAGGGATTATGCAAATATTAGCCATTATTAGATTTATGGAAATAAGTGATTTGTTAAAATAAGTCGTGTAGTTTCTTCAGGAAATAAGAGATAAAGCATTGCTGTGTGTATCAGTGAGGCTCAAAAATCCAAAATACTGAAGGAGAAAAACTATTTATTTATGTTTTGGTGAAAAGAGATGGGAGGAAGGATGCGCTTGCTGGCAGGGGGAGTTAGGCAGTTCTTGGTCACCAAGGCAGATGAGACCAACACAAGACAGAACTGCTCGCACTTATTCAAGAGTCAGGGCTAGTGAAGGTATTCAATTGAGCCAAAATTGTTGGAGAAAGTACAGCCACATATAGCTCTGGAGACGCTTTGCTTTTTAAGAAGGTAGAATCAGCAATTAGACAATGGTTTTGCAAATCCTATCTTTGCCAGAAATAGAAAGTGATTGAGAATGTGAGTGTAAATGTAACATCCACATTCCCTAAGAAGGGAAGAGGCAGAAAATGGTAATTAAACAGGGATTTCAGGGAGATGGATAATAAGCACAGAGAGTTCACAAGTAAAATCTCACAGGTCTCACATATAAAGAGAAAAAGGGGTCTTGGGAATTTTGTCTGGGTAGACAAGTTGGTCTGGAAGTGACAGCTTTCCCAATGCAGAGGGAAGACAGGTGTTGCAATGAGAAATCAGTTTAGCTATCCTATGGTCTTTCCAATTGTATCAAATAAGGGAAATAAGTACACATTCATAGAAACAAGGTAAGATTCAATGGGCGTATACAAAATAATAGTATAAGCAATTAAGGGAAAAATCAGAAATTCCCAGAGGAATTAAAATTTTAAAAAACCCTAACAAACAAACAAAATAAAACAAAACAAAACAAAAAACCACAAAAAATTCCCACCCCAAAACAAGGACATACAGACAGATAAATCCATCTGTAGAGATATCAAATACCAAGAAGATGACCAAGAAAAATGCGGATCTGTTTTATTGAAAAGATAACCTATTGGCAGATGACACCAGGGAAGACTAAATACCTTCCTATGTTTGTCTTCACACAAAATAACAAATAAATTAGATAATGAACCAAAGAGTTCACAAATCACTATTCAGAATAGAGAAAAGATGGATTGGAAAGCATTTAAGTAAGATAAGTGTTTTTTCAAATCAGCCAGGTCTCATGAATATTATCCTAGTGGATTAAAGAACTTGAAGTGAGCTATCTTTGAGCATACTTGGAGAACAAACAAGTTACTGTAAAACTTGAAAGGGAGCTTTAAAAGGAGACAAAGGCAAGACTAAACATGGAAGAGTAGCTAGTTGTCTTCAGTTCTCCCAAGCCACTGAAACAAACAACCCAATATCTTTAAGCATCCATAAAACAAGGAAACAAGTAACAGTCAATGTGGATTTGTCAAGGACAAACATTAAACGAAAATAGTTTCCTTTTGTGGGTAGAGGAGAAATAGCAGACATCACATAGCTGAACTTGGAAAACAGAACTCTCATAAATGAACTACAGATAAATTACTGCAGCAGAAGAGCAAAAGTAATGTTTCTGCAGGGTTATTTTAGAAATAGAACTATTTATTACCAACTGATGAAAAAAGCAGAATCCTATCAAATCTGCAAATTTAAAAAAAATAAAATAAAATAAGAAAAAAAAAGCTTTTGAACAGGGTTAGAACTCAAAGTGATTGGTAAACAGAAGAAACATTTTCTAAAATAGCCTATGATTCAGCAAAGAAAAGTATAGAAGACTACACTTAAGCAGGAATAATGAGTCACAAGACTGGACCAGACAGCAGGTCTGCTAAGATCTGGCATTTCAGTGGATCATAAACAGAATAGAAATCAATTATTTCACACTGCTGACAAAACTTATGTATTTTACTGGGTCATGACATTAGGAGTGTAACATATAAAAAAGTAGTAAATTATTCATCTGGCCTATCCACAATGGCTAATTCTGAGAAAGTACAGAGGACAGCACTCAGAATGACCAGATATCAAGAAAACATCACCTACAAGGTAAGAGGTTGTTCATTTTGGAAAGAAGACTGCCTCAACTCAAGAAAATCTCAAATTGGAGACAGGGCTGCATAAAGGGAATACAGGAACAAATGGACTGCATCCATAAAAAAAAAAAAAAAAATACAGATTAGATATTAGAAAACACCTTCTATCACTGAGGGTACACAAGGATGGAAGAAACTGTAGCAGGAATGTGAAAAATCCAGCTTTCAAGATATTAAAGACTAGGCTGTATTACTGCTTGTCAAGGAACATTGCTGATAAGGGAGTTTCTGCTTTTTGGCATGGGAGCAGACTATACGACTTCTTGGAGCCTCTCCCAACCATATAATTTATGATTCCATGCTTCCAAGATGATGAAGCTAATCAAACAAACTAATTAACTTGTCTTTAGGAATCTCAGTTCTAGTCTCAGCACGGCATCAGCCTATCTAGGAAAACAGCTCCAGTAGATTTACTTTGCAGCCACAGTCTTAGGAACGGTCTTTAATGAAAGCTGACTCTGCAGAGCTAGTCTATGTCAACTCTGTAGGCAAATGGCAAGATTATAGACTCCTGGGTTGAGGAAGCAACCTGGAGCTAAACCCCATCCATCACATCCTCAGGGCTGCGCAAGTCCGCAAGTCCTGATGGCTGTCTTTGGTCCCGTGGGATTTGGTCCCCAGACCTGCTCTCTGAGATGGGCTTGACTGCTCAGTTAGGACCCAGGCAGCTACTGGCTGCCCCAGCAGCCTGGGGTCCAACTCAGGGACACTCTTTGTCTGGGCTATTTTAAAGCCAAACAAACTGCCTTCTTTTTTTTTTTTTTTTTAATGTGCGTTACATGACAACTTACAGTCTCATCCTATATCCTATTATAAAATGCACATATTTAATGTGAAAAAAAAAGCTAAATCATAAAACCATGGCCTAAATACATCTTAATTTTCTTTTATACAAAATCTTCCAAGTTACAGGTACAGAAGCATGGTTTTGTTTTTAATTTTTACTGACTCCAGTAGGCGTGCTTTAATTTAGAAGCTGTTTGTATGTAATTTTTAAGCAAGTCAGAGCTGATTTCTAGGAAGGGCAACACAAATTTCCTTCACCATTAAAAAAGTTAATTATACTGTGCATGTTTTCTTTGCCACTAGGTGGGAGTGGAACATAATCTTCCAGTTAATCTTTAAGCAGTATCAATAGAAAAAGACAAAGTATATTTGCTTGGATGGTCAGCAAAGAAAGATCATTCTGTTGATAGAGAATGACTTCATGATTCACAAGTGTCTACAGCTACAAGCCATGGAAACGCTGAAATTTTTTTGCTACTTAATAAAGTACTGATAATTCATAAGAAAACACTTTGACTCCTACTCAAAATGCAAGACTTAAACTTCTTTTTCAGTCAGCATTAAAAACTAGATTTACATCTTTTTCTGAAACTTACACATCTATCTGATGCATTTTCAAGGAAGTGCCTTGAATATTATACTATTGCTCAGCCCTATTGCCTATTGCTGCTCTGCATCTCTTGTTAGCATTGAAAACATTGTATATTTATATAAATAGTCTTTATATACCTTTCACAATTTGTATACACCTAGAAATGTTCTTTTTTATCACATAAGGCCCACTTGTGGTTTTCTCATTACATTTATTTGCAATTATTTTTGAAAGCCTCTGTGTTGTAAACAAAAAGGGCATTTCTTACAATTAAATATCCTGTCCAATAATCTTTCTGCATGTGTCTGTACCTGAATTGAATCAGGTACCCTTTTCCTTAAAGCACAATATCTTAGTCTCCTATTTGTAATCAGCAATTACATTATTAAACTATAACTGGATCATCAAAGAAAGAATGGACCACAATCACAGGTTGCAGCCTTTTCTTCCTTCTTTAGAAAGTTTGACATTAAAAAAATAAATTGAAATTAATTTTTACTATTACTTGGGAAAGTAAAAAGTTAAAGCATATATTAGGAGGAATACACAAGAGGTTTCTAACATCATGGTGGTAAAGATGGAAAGATTTTGTATCACCCCTATTGGTGCAAGAGTTTTCAGTGAAATTAGTAAGGGTCTGATTTGAGCAAACAAGAGGAAGCAAGTTTTCATACAACACACAGTGAAACCATAGAACACTGCATTAATAATTGCAATACAGTAAAAATGAAATAAGTTAACTGATTGATAAATACTCAGATTATGGAAGGAGAAATCAGTCATGTTTTTGAGGGGGTTTTTTTGTTTTGTTTTTTTTTTTTTCTTAATTTTATGTTTATCAGTATTAAAAGCAACATCTAAGATGTAAAAAAACCTGTAGCATCTATATATGGAACTAGTAAAAGAGGAAGGAGTGTATTCTCCCCTTGGCTTTAAGAGCATCTCAGTTCTTTCTTGCATCTTGAAAGTCCAACCCTGCTTTGGGAGCAGCTCTGGAATGGCATGAGGGAGATATGGTGCCATTATAGGAAATGTCATCAGTACTTCCCTTCCAGACTGACCGAGGCTGATGGCAGCTGGGCTGGACAGGCTGGCATCTCACTATACTTCAACCTTCAGGGACAGCTGCAGGCAGGCAGAAGCATAGCTGGTGTCACTCATATTTGTGGACTCCCTCTGCCATTCTTCAGGGTACAGCTGGCTCTCTCTGGGTCACCGTAGCCAGCTCCTGCCATGTGCCCAGAAACTCTGCCAAAAAGGTACACACAGCTTAGCTGTGTGTCTACCAGCTTTTCCTGGGGGATACACACAAAAGACAGCTGGGGTTTAAGGAGCTACCAGGCATTAGTATGCTCCCCATGCTGGTAAGACCCCTAAGGGAGCCTTGGCCAGCCCAGCAGGCATCAGGCAGGTGGGGAAGGGTCAGTCCTGCTGCTCCATGCTCTGACCTACCTCCTCCTTACTACAGTTCTCCTTTAGGATTTGATACCTTTCCATGTTGCTCAGTTTTGCCTTCTGAATTGCTCTCAACAGCCCTACCTCAGCCTGCAATTCTGCCTTCTTTATATTCCATGATTTTACTCACAGCTCGGCCAGCGGATGCCTGAGCCAGGGCTGTGCAGCTGGGACAAACCCAAGTTGGATTCAGGAGTCCTTGGGGAGGGGGCTCAGCACAAGGTAAAACATGGTTACACCATGCCACGTGCCATCTCGTAACATAAATTTAGCCTCCCTGGGACACTAGTGGGTACTTCTGTGGTCAAAAATAGTAGGGATGACGCACACCCTGCTGCTTGTCCCCTCCCCAGCTGCACACCCATGACAGACGACCTGTGACAAGGGGATATAAAGCTGTTCTGCCAGCTCTAAGTAAAAAGTGGAGTCTGTTCATGAGACAAATTTTTTTGTTTGTGATAAGAGAAACTTCTCTTTATGAGAAGAAAATTCTTCTGCGACCTTTTCCTCATGTTTTTTTCTGTGGCTGTGCAGTTACACACAAAATTTGGTACCACAGAATTGCCTGCAGCACAAATCAGTTTCTTTTGTGACCAGGAGTCACCAGCAGGATGTCATGGAAACAGCTTGAGCTCTTAAAATGAAGACTTTATTTACATTAGAAAATGGTTTACATTGAGTCCAAGATGGAGTGAAGTGAAGCTGCTAAAATACATTCTCAGAGCTCTGAGGACATCCAGGCATTATGTCCTGACTATTAATAATTTGGGGGAAAAAAGCATCTAATTTTCATGAAATCAGAAAAAGGTTTTAAAGCATGCCCTCAAGACATATATTGGGTACGCTTGAGAGCCTGTGCCTCAATAGTCAGTCCACATGACCTGGAACCCCTGACCCACAGCCACATTGGGACCTGGCACCTGCCACACTATTTCTCCCCATCTTCTCAAGTGATGCAGGATTCCCTGCTCTCTTTTCTTCCCCTCTCCCCTCACATTCTTTTTCCAAGGAAGGATCCAGCATCCGCTCCCCTGCTTGACATTTTAGCCTAGTTTTTGTACTTTCTGCTTGCAGCGGTGAGCTAATGGGGAAAGGGACACTTCTATAATTAGCAATTTTTAAGAGTGGGAGTAGATGCTTCTGGGACATTGTGACTTCTGTGCAGTGGAGTTCAAAATTATTATCAGGGTGACTGACAGAGACACGGCACGCTTGGGGACTGTGGAGGACAGTTAGTAGGACAGAGAATGCAACGTATGCTGGCACCATCCCAGAGGAAGCTTCTTAACCAAGGATGTGTTTCATTAGGGTGGTATCAAAAAGACAGGGCTTGTCAGTGTGGAACAGGAATACACACAGACATAAAGAAAAGACCTTTTTTTTTTTTAGAAAAGCTTTAAATGTTCATCCCACCTTACAAATTTTTTTCCTACTCCAGACCTGTTTCAATACAGATAAGGCTAATTCTCCCCTGACACCTTCACCCATATATTTAACTTGGAAATCAGTCTTGGTTTGAGCACGCTGTTGGACTAGACGGTCCTTCAGAGACTCTTTTCCAGCTGAAATTATTTTGTGATTTGATATTTTAAATAGCTAGAAAGCACCATTTTAGCCAAACAGATGGCTTTTAACATTGTTTTTCCACTTGCAGCGCCTCCATACAAATGACAAATGTAATGCCAAGCAGTCAGAAAGCTCACTTCAGGTGTTTCACCATAGGCTTTGACAGCTCAGATCACTCCCTAGCAGTTATCCCAGCTGGGTCTGTCTAATAGAGCCAAAGGGCAGGATCAGGGGCTGTCATCTCCAAAGGGATGATGGCTGCCTCTCGTTTGACCTATCTTCCTTTTATAACAGCTGAGAGTAACCTGAACTGCGTTTCAGCTCAAATACTTTCTCTTAGCTGCTTCAAACAAACAGCAGGGAAAGAAAAAAAGAATCTTACAAAACAGCTAGAACACTCTTATTTACTAGGATGATTTTTGTGCAGTGAGACATAATTAATTTTTAATACTATTTACAATTTTTGGAAATTTACTCAGTTTGGTCAGTAATTCCATTTTTGCACTCAAGGGAAATGCTTCTGGTGATTCAACTACTTTTAAAAGAAGAATACAAAGTATTTTCAATGTCCTAATGCTATCCAATTAAGCACTGATGTACATTAGTTTGGAAATTGTGGGGTGAGGTACACAATAACTCTCACAAAGAAATAGCAGGAATTCCAATTAAAAGCAAAATTGTAAAATACATCCAATCAAATGATGTAAATGTCAGGGAAATAGAATCATATCTTTTACCTGAGATGGTGACTGCAACAGCTAGAGTGACAGAACAATTTTTCACATTTTTAAATAGCTCTGGAGAGAAATGCTTCACAGCTTTATTTAAAAAATATTCAAACCAGAGGTGCTCCTGGTGATTAGCTGCTTTGAGAATTTCAGTTATGACAATAAGCAGAAGTTCAGTAGGAAGAACACCTTAGATTATAATTTTACCCATTAAATAAGTGTACACAAAACTAAATTAGAATAAGCAGAGCAAAGAGATTCATGTGTGCTTTGTGGACATGTACATTTAATTCTTATCTTACTGAAGAGGATTTTACAACACAGCAAAAGAAAGCATTCTTTGCAATGAAGTAGAATAATGTAAAACTTAGGGGAAATGGTTGATCTTGTCTTGAAGGCTCTTAGAAGGACCTGCTAATTTCAACACAAGTTCATGTTACCTTTTAAGCACTGATGAGGGCAATTCAACAGTATTCTATTTCAGAGTGGAAAAAAAAAGTGCAACTAATCCTGCAATGAATTTGCCTCTCCTGTGACTTCAAGTGGACTCCTGGCCTACAGGTTTAAAAACAACAAGGAGCACAACACATTAAATTAGTATCAGTTTAACTTCAGAAGAAACACTAAATGTTGTGGTTAGTTGACCTTGTCTGGTCAGCAGGTGCTCCATGTACCACTTTCCTTGTCACCTGGACAGAGGAGAGAGAAGACAACAAAAGGCTCATGGGTCAAGATAAGGACAGGAAGGGATCACTCACCAATTACTGCCTTAGGCAAAGCAGACTTGGGAAAATTTGTTTAATTTATTACCAGTCAAATCAGAGTGGGATGATAAAAAATAAAACCACATCTCAAGGGCTCTTTGCCCCATCCCTCCCTTTTTTATGCGCTCAACTTCCCAATTTCCTCTACCTTCTCCATCCAGGAGCTCAGAGGGACAGGGAATGAGGATTGTGGTCAGTTCATCACATGTTGTCTCTGCTGCTCCTTCCTCCTCAGAGCAAGGACTCCTCATGCTCCTCCCCTGCTCCAGTGTGGGGTCCTTCCTACAGGATATGGTCCTTCATGGACTTCTCCAACTGAGTCCTTCCTGTGGGCTGCAGTTCTGCACCAATTGCTCCAGCATGGGTCACTTCCACGGGGTGCAGTCCTTCAGGAGCAGGCTGCTCCAGCCTGGGTGTCCCACAGGATCACAAGTCCTGGCAGCAAACCTGCTTCAGAGTGGGGTCATCTTTCCATGGGGCCACAGGTCCTGCCAGGAGCCTGCTCCGGTGTGAGCTTCCCACGTGCTGGTGATTCCCTCCTTTGGGCACCCACCTGCTCCAGCATGGGAGCTTCCATAAGCCGTAGGTGGATGTCTGTTCAGCTGTGGAACTCCTTGGCTACAGAAGCACAGCTGCCTCACCATGGTCTTCACAACGAGCTGCAGGGGAATCTCTGCTCTACTGCCTGGAGCACCTCCTGGCCCTATTCCCTCTCTTGTGGGATCTGCCCGCACAGAATAAATTGCAAAGGTAAAGACAACTGCCCAAGAATAAGCCTTACCTGCAGCCAGAGAGATCTTTATTTTGGTGAGCTGTTATTGATACAAGGAGCAGGTTGTTACCTCATGGAACATCCTCTCAGATGCTTCTTCTTTCTCACAGAATTTAAGTGCCTCTGGAGACAGCAGTGGTTTTTCCACTAGACAAGGTATATGACTTCAGTCAACAACTTCTCCAAGCACCCAGCAAAGGTCCTGCCAAATCCCTCACACTCAGTTTCCCAGTCCACCAACTTTTCAAGACCATTGGTCTTGAAGCAAGCAGCAAGAAGGGAGGAAAGAAGCCCTCCTCCCACTCCCATGCAGTGTGACAGAGGATCTAGATCCCCCCTGCCTAAATGGCATAATTACAGAAATCACATCATCCTAGACTTTGGCAACAGAAAAAAAAAGAAAGAAAGGAACATCCTGGAATAATCCCAGAGCCAAGTGAACTGAACTGCCCTTGGGTAGCAGCTACTGCTCTTCTTTAAATAGATAGGAAGCCTGCAGTAACTAAACACCAAAGAGATGCCTTATGGGGACATCTGCTATGGTAAGTACAGAAAGGGATTAAAAAGGAAGGAAAACAACCCAGGCAGTGCAGGACACAGATATATGAGGGTTCTTGAATACATTCAGGATAGGGCAGCAAGGCTGGTGAGATGGTTGGAAGCCATGTCCTGTGACGAGCAGCTGAGGACTTTGGGCTTATCTAGTTCAGAGAACAGGAGGCTAAGGAGTGCTCTTTTCACCTTTTGGAGGGGAAGTGGAGAGGGAAATGCTGATCTCTTCTCCCTGGGATCCAGCAATAAGATGTGTGGGAATGATTCAAAACTGCATCAACAAAAGGTTTATACTGAATATTAGGAAGCACTTCTCTACAGAGAGAGAGGTCAAACCCTGAAAGAGGCTTCCTAGAGAGGTGGTTGATGCTCCGTTCCTGGCAGTGTCTATGAGATATTTGGACATACCCTTTAATAATATGATTTAACTTCTGGTCAGCCCCAAAGTGTCAGGTAGTTGGACCTAATGATCAACACAGGTTCCTTCCAACTAAAAGTATTCTAATTTTTTTCTACCATTACACCTGCCTGAATTGGCCTTTACTTTGATTTTTCAGATAGCAGTTTGATAGTTAAGACAGCCAATTTTCTTTTTGTAAAGAATTTCCCATCTCCAGTTGTATTAATGTAAATCCATGGGTTTAATTACACTGTTTATCTAACCACTGCTTGTTGTCCACTTACCTGGGAAGAAATAACAAGTGGTAGTCATACTCTAAAGTTTTTCAAGTGAAATGATACAGGAAGCAACCCACATAAGCCAGTAAAACCACGCCAAATAAAACTATCACAGAATCACAGAATATCAAGTTTGGAAGAGACCTTCAATATCATCTAGTCCAATTATCAACCTAGCACCACCATTAAGGAATGCTGCTGAATAGAGAGATTTACACATTATATTTGGTTAATAAAATTGATACTTCATTTGGCAAATAAATCAACCATCAGACAATGCAAATAAAAAGAACGTGGCAGGTGATGTTCATATCCTCACTCCGGGAAATTTAAACACTTGCCACACCATCAGTTACTCACCACCACAATCCCCCAAGAGACCCTCACACATATTTCATGCTGTTTAATCTCAAGGCAGCACATACAATAATTGCTCAGGGCAATTTGTACATGTGGTATGGACTTGTGCACAGACTACAGTGTTTTGCTGTAGTAATTTCCACTAGTGCAAATTCATTATTTGTGGTTCAACTTCTTCTGTAGGAGAGAAAAAACCCTCAAAAACAAGGTAAAAACCAACAAACCTCTGGAATCAGAGAAGCTTCCTTAAAAAGTCTAGCTAAGCTCAAAAGCAGTCTTTCCTGTAAAGAACCCTTTTCATCAGGGAATTATTAACAGAGAAAATTACTTATGTTTGCTCATAATTTAGAAGCCAAATTAAGCAAGCCTATATCTGTCTCACTTCTTAAAGACCCTTTTATTGACTCATCTACAAACTTATTCATGCTGTTTCTCTCTTCTGGAGGCTCAGTTAAGTGAGGAAGTGAACCTTTTTTAAGCATCCTGAGTATCCACTCAGGCCAGTGCTCCCGGGCAATCTTTCTCTGCTCCATTCATAGTGACTCGGCTGTGCTGCCTGGCTGACACTTTGCATGAAGTGCCAGTGGTCTAATTCAGCTGTGGCTCCATTTGTCTGGCACAAGGCTGCTGAAGGCTCCTTTTTCCAGAGTCTTGATGTTGCATCTTTCTCCTCCTAGCAGGAAAGTTGTTCCTTCCCATCATGAAGCCCCCCTAACCCTAACCTGTGCTGGCAGCTCTACCTGTGCAATGTACAGCATTCCCTGCAGATAACAGAACATGGACCCTCTGTTGGCAAAGGCACTTTCAGGGTTATGCAGGATTTCTTCGTGTGAGTTCCCAACCCTGAAGGAGGCCAGTTGTAATCAGCCCTGCCATGCACTACAAACAAGTGAGTAGACTGCTGACAATCAGAGGCATGTGAGGAAACTGGTGATATTGCTCAGGGGAAGACCAAGCCATCTGAATGGACTCTGAGTGCCTTAGGCATAGAAATAAATCTTAACACAGCATAAGATCTCTAAAAACCGAAATGGACCAAGCCATAGCATAAAGCTGCTCCTGCTGCAAATGATGCATGTGAGAGAGAGGCAATGCTGACAGCCCTCAGAAGCTGATTATTTGAATCCAGATGATTGGTAGTCCCAGAGGCTGTGCACATTTCTTAAAACCAGCTAGCCCTCAAGATAATCACAGCCAATTATTTCCTTGCCTAAAATATTAAGATGTGCTCTTAGTCAAACCAACCACAACTTGACTGTCACATCCACAAAGCTACTTCCTGCTATCACACAAATCAGACTGAGTTTTACCTGAAAAACTGAATGACTACCTGCCATGAGACTCTTCTAGTCCTTGAAGCAGAAAAATAAGTATCTCTTCACTGCATCCTCACACTTTTTTAGATCTGACCATTGAAAATGTTCTTGAAACTTACCATTCACAAGCAGGTGCTTTCATCAGACAAGTCGCTGAGCAGCAGGTAAGTCACTTCTGAGACATGTGGGAACATTACTGGATATAACTAAGGCAGAGTTGCTGTTTGCCTGAACAATGTTACCTACTATGTACAATGATGTTGCATCAGCATGCTGGTTTCTTCCCTAACATTGAGGACAACTAGAGGACCATTTCACTTCATAATCTGCTTTGGAGAAGGAGTGTTTTCTTCTGAGAAAGATGTTTGGGATACCCTCCAGTTGCTATATTCTGTAATTGATGGACAACCAACGGATCATGTTAACAATTTTCCATTAAGATAAAAATTTGCCATATTGGGTCCAGCTTAAAATCTTTTTAACCTGGCACCCTCTCTGGAACTGAAAGTACATACAGACATTTCATGGGAGATCTGAGGGTTGGAAGGAACTCTCAAACTTCTATTTTTAATGGTCCTAATGCCTCCAGTTTGATATCTCAGATGTTTTGTCATCTTCCATTCATAGATATTTGGGGTGGGAATGTGGCAGATGTTTAATATTAAAGGATGGTGTGCTCAGGGATAGGATATGTGTCTTACTGCATTAGGTGCAAAGCATGCAGGGAAGAAGGCAGTAGTGAGAACCTGTGTTTCGACAAACAGAACCCTAGTGCAAGTTTTTACCTGCCACTTCCATAACTGAATATTCCCAGAGGTGTTTAATTGCTTTTTAATTGCTTAATCTTTTTATTCTGGATATTTGTTCATATCTTCCAAAACAGAATTCTACCCTCCCAAGGAAACATATTTCTTTATGACTGTGATGCCAAAGGAGACCAAATATAGCAAGAGTCATGAAGATAGCTCTCTTCCTGTCCCTGTTTCCAAACAACCTACTTTCCAAGGTATGCATGGCTTGCATAGGAAGACTTCTACAATTATAACACATCCAGGACCTGGGTTACAGCAGACAAAAACAGTGCCTGAAATATGCCCAGCACCCAAATAACTAGCACATAAAACACAGAGATTAAAAAAACAACACACATCCATTTTTCCCATAGATTTTTCTCTTACATTGCACTATATGACTAAGGGAAAAATCTGGCACAGAGTTTTTTGCTGGTCCAGCATGTCATTTATTTCTTTGAGAATTTTTAAGACAACAGAATGTGTCTGTCCCTGTATTTTTGAAGTATTTGTATCAGCATTTTATTTTTTTTTAATGAAAAAAGAAAAAAGTGACTGAGGAAAACAGGAAAGAAGGAAATACCCTGCGGGAGATTTTTCTACAAATTTATCATGTTTTTCTGCAGAATTTTAAAATTCTGTTTTCTTACATTAATCTTTAAAAAACCAAACACATGTTCATTGCTTTTGTTCCCAACCATTTTATTAGACCATTGCCATGGCTGGACTTTAGAACGATAGAAATGCTTGAGGAAACAAAAAATCAATTGGATCCTATTTATTAAAACTATCAGAATTTAAACACCCTGTCCCACAAAAAGATTTCATTAGATAAACGTGATTTTCTCTGAAAGATCTTAATTTATCTATACTGAGGTTCTGTCAATATCAAGTAAATATTGCTCCATTAAGGCTAATCAGAGGTGTGGTGATTTCTAAACCTTCTTGTTTAGATGGCTGTTACTGTTTGCCAGTATTTATTACCTGCAATAGAGCTCACTTGGAAAAGATAAACCATCCATCAATAGGACATGCCCCTTCAGCAGCTGTTTTATTGACTGCTTCAAGTATCATTCTTTTTAATTAACTGTTTCATCAAACATCTGTCAGTCTTCCATCTTTTTACAAAAAAAACTGTCACAGCAAAGTACCATTGACATGTCACCCCTTGCAATGATGATATTGTGGTTTTCTTTGGTTTGCATTACACTTTTCAACCTCCCCCACAGAAAGCAGGCAAAGGATAGTATGTTTTACTAAACCACACAAAAAAACCCAAGTTCAGCATGCATTTTCAGACACCCAGCCCCTAAACACACTGCTTTAAAAAGAGTACATTCCTTTTACTACTTACACTTATGTACATATTATATTAAAATATGGAAATGTTAGAACCATAAAATTAGAGAATTACGCTACCAAAATATACTCCCGTTGCTGTAGAAACTGAGCTTCATTTTCTTCTGCTACACCAGTGAAAAGTAACTGAAGGCAAATCAACATCTTGGCACCTCAACATTTTAGCATAGTTAAGGTGTAAGGCAAAACAAAGACATATTTGAAATACTTTTATTAAAAAAATACATTAGAAAACATTTTCAGGTTGAGCTGGAGGAAGATAAGCTGTTATAAAGTCAGAAACAACCATTAGAATCACAGAATCAATAAAGGTTTGAAAAGACCTGCAAGATCATCAACACCAACTTTTGGCTGAATACCATCTTGTCAACTAAATCATAACACTAAGTGCAATGTCCAGTTGTTTCTTGAACACTTCCAGGGATGGTAACTTCACCATCTGCCTGGACAGGCCATTTCAATGCTTGACCACCCTTTCAGTGAAGAAAATCTACCTGATGTTCAACCAGAACCTCCCCTGGCACAGGCTGAGGCCATATCCTCTTGTCCTGTCACTTTCTGCCTAGGAGAAGAGGCTGACCCCACTCTCCTTCCAGGCAGCTGTAGAGAGGGATCAGGTCACCCCCGAGACTCCTTTTTTCCAGGCTAAACACCTCCAGATCCCCCATAAGGCTTCCTCGAAGGGCCCTTATCCTTTATCCTTACTGAGGATACACTCCATCCCCTCTTCTAGTTAACCAATAAAGTATTAAGTATCATTACTGGCCCAGTAATGAGCCCTAGGGAACTCCACTGGTGACCACCTGCCAGGTGGATCTAACTCCATTCAGGTGGTCCAAGCCACGGGCTGCACCATGCTCTGGGCACAGCGATCCCGCCAGGTCTTAACCCGGCAAAGAGTGCACCTGTCCAAGCCACGGGCTGCCAGCTTTTCCAGGAATATGCTGTGGGAGACAGTACCAAAGGCTTTACTGAAGTCCAGGTAGGCAACATCCACAGCCTCCCCCTATCCACTAGGTGGATCACCTGGTCATAAAAGGAGACCAGGCTGGTCAAGCAGGACCTGCCGTTCTTAAACCCATGCTGGCTGAGGCCCTGGTAGTCCTGTGCATGCCGTGTGATCACACTCCAGGTGGTCTGTTCAATAACCTTCCCAGGCTCTGAGGCCAGGCTGATTGGCCTATAGTTCTGCAGATCCTCCTTCCAACCCTTTCTTTTTTATCCAGACATCACATTGGCCAAGCTCCAGTCACCTGGGACTGCCTCAGTTAACCAGGACTGATGATGAATGGTTGAGGGTGGCTTGGTGAGCTCTTCCAGCAGCTCCCTCAGTACCCTGGGATGGTTCNATCACTACAGTTCCTGACAGAAACCCTCTTGGGCTTCCCTGTAGGCCCCCTTCAGACACTGTAAGGCTGTTATGAGGTCTCCACACAACCTTCTCTTCTCCAGGTTGAACAGCCCCTACTTCTTCAGCCTGTCTTCAGTAGAGGAGATGCTTCAGTCCTCTTACCCACTTTGTGGCCCTTCTCTGGACTTGCTCCACCAGTTCCATGTCCTTCATATGTTGGTGGCACCGGATGGATGCAGAGCTCCAGGGGGAGTCTCACAAGAGCAGAGCAGAGGGGGAGAAACACCTCCTTTTACACACTGGACATGCTGGTTTTGATGCAGCCCAGGATTTACTTGGTTTTCTGGGCTGTGAGTTCACATTGTTGGTTTATGGTGAGTTTTTCATCAACAACCAACCCCAAATCTTTCTCTGCAGGGCTGCTTTCAATCCCTTCTCCATCTTATCTTTGGCATAGAAAAGAATCACAGGCTCCAAACAAATAAATTCAGTGAGGGTGCAAAGAACAGAGATACCTGAATTACAGATAGTTTATGTAAGATTTATTTGATGAAAGACAGCTAGAGAAATGTAATGTTAAAAAGAAAAACAAAGGACTTCCTAGACTTCTAAGATAAGTTTGGTATTCAGGGCAATTAAAATTAAATTAAGCTAGATTAAACTGAAACACTTTGGAGCTCAATATGTCTTGCAGATTGTTCTCAGTCTCTATCCCTGTTTTTAAAAAATCAAATCTTCTTTTAATTAAACAATTTGACCTTCATTCTTCTTAGGGAACAACTTGCAGTTTCTACAGGGTAATGAAAATTGAGTGGAACCAATGCCATTTTATACTCTAACAGACGCCAGGAGCTACAGTCAAGAATGCAATTTAATAGCTGGAAGATGTCATAATTATTTGAGAACAGAGAACTACGTAATTTATAAATAAGAAGTTAATTAAGCATGATATAAACTCAGCTGGTACTCAACTACTGTTCAAATTTTATTGAACTGTACAACCTGGACAAAAACTTACCTTGTTTGTATCAAACACTTTTAGCTTGATTTTATGCACAACCATTAGGGATTTCCAAGAATGGAACTAAAGGACAGTATTTTCATTTTCTCACATCAAGAAATTTTTATGAGCTTTTCTTTGAGACATACCTTGTTGAAAGGCCTCGAAATTTGAACTGAGAAATATTTTGATGACATAAAATATCCATTAAGTTAGAAGTTAGCACACTCTCAAAACATTGCTCAACCTTAAAAAACAAAACAAAACAAAATAAAAAAACAACAAACCGAAAACCCCACAGTTCATACATGCTGAATAGAGAATTGTTATTAACTTTTCCAATGCAATTTCAGTAAAATATTGTTTAAAGTGAGAATCCTGTGGGCCACTGTTGAGCTGGATTTTTTTTCTGCGGGACCACCATCTGAACAGGCTTTGCCCAGGTTAACAGCTGGAACCAATCTGTAGTACCTGAAAAGTACAGAAAGATGGGTTCAAATACTCAGTCACTGGAAAGCCAGGCCAGAGAGAAAACCATACATTTGCAATGTTCTGTCGTAATCCTATATGATAGATGTTTTTATTACCTTCTTTTTTTTTTTTTTAATAATAGTGTGAAAATATTTAAATTTACAACACTAAGCACTTAGAATTTGGAAAATTGCTATGTTTCCTGTGCAATGACATCTTTTTCCATTACTGCAACTACTTACATGTGACCTCATATGATCAGGGAAGTTCAAGAAAAAATTTGGAAAAACATAGCCAAAGGATTTTTCCCCCTCTTAATTTAGCCCATTTGTAAAGATATGTAATACTTCATATAACTCTCAACAGTGTAATTTGTGTTTGTAGAATCTATCATGGTAATTGCTGATTATCGCTTCTAGCTTTTCCTTTTAAATGCATCCTCCCAGACTCCAAATTCTAGGTTAGAGCCTTTCCTGTGATAAGCACATTCAGTTTTCATCAAAGGGAATGGAAATGCCACATGAACAACTTGTAATCTGCACTTGTGCTTGCTACTTTGCTCTGATCACAAGAGGTGATGCTTGCATAGCAATGAGCATCTCCCCAAGCTGGGAAGCCATGCTTCTGTTGAGCAACCCTAAACTACACTGGTGGTTTTGCCACACTATTCTTTTACCAGATCAAACCTAATTTTCTACCTGTCTTGTCTCCATATGTCCTTCCTTTTACTTACCAAAAATTATGGCTGACTAAATTTAATGTATTTTTTTCCTTTCCATATGGATTATTTAACAGTTCATTTACAATGAGTCACACTGTCATGTTTTTCTTGGTATCTTACTAAAACTGTTCCTATTAAACTTGCAATTAACCATTTCTTTAATCTAAAGATCGGAAAGTGTTCTTTCCGAAGGTGCGTTGAAACAAGTTAGCAGCAGGTAAGCTTTTATAAAGATGTTGCAAATGCAGTATATGATATGCAAAATTTTAGCAAGCAATTTATGAGTTAACCCACAGAATAAATGAAATTTGACATGAATTAAATGAATGAAATAAATGTTTGGGCACATCAATCTTTGTAATTTGGAAACGTACTTCGTTATAATTATGTGCTTCCAGACTACGCTTCCTTCCAATGGATTTGCCAATTAAAGCCAACTAATATGCCAAATCAATTGATGCTCTGTCTAATGCATAAACAATTGTGAATTTGATTCCTGATGAAAGAGCTATTTTTCTACCAATATAGCAAAATGTACTGTAGAATTGTGACTCTTTGGCCATCTTTTTCTCCCATACATATGGAAGCTGGAAGGAGAAAGAAAGTTACGCAACATTAAGACAGAATCAGTTCTGAAAGGAGCAGGAGCTTTGAATTCTGAGAAGATGACCTAGATATAGAAGTATGGCATTTCCTCAGTTGTTTCCATGATTTTACATTATTTCTGAATAATACCTGATGAAATGTAAAACCCGCTGGGAGCAAAGAGGCTTTTACCATCTTAATACGGCAAGCAGCTTTCAATTTTTTCAGTAGGAACAGCAGAACTTTTTGTGGCAGCTCAGCAGGTATTCCACAGCATCTTGTTCATTGCTTCAGAAAAAAAATTGCCTTAGTATCATTCTGTGCATCATTCATAAAACATGCTGTACAAGAAAAAATGCTATTGAGTAACTAATAGAAAGTTCTGAAAATGGTTGTGAATCTGCCTATTTCCTCACAGCTTGGCAACACGCTTGGAGCAGAGGGACTTGTCAAAGAAATAAATATGTAACCAGACCTGCCAACATTCACTCATTCAAAACTACATTCTTTCATACTGAATCCATTTTAATGTTGTCAAGTTTTTCCCTTTAGGGATAAAGGACATTTACCATGAATATTATGAGACATTGACAAAAATGTCACTGCTATTTATTCCCTGTGGACACTGAATTTGTGAGTGAGGAAATGGCATTTCACCTAATAGCCCACACAGTGGCAATGTACTCATTCTGGAGTAATTCTGTTCATATCTCGCTTTTAAATGTAATACTCCCTTTCCATCTCAAGAAAAACATCCTCCATAGACCTGCATCTGAAGCACTGACAGGATCATTAATGTATTTTCCTGCTCCTTTACAGGCTAACACAGGGAGGGTCAGAAAGCTTCTTTAATCTTCTCAAAGCCTCTGTTCAGATCTCCTTGTCACATAGATGCTTTTGACAAACTGCCTTAATAAAATCAACAATACCAACAAAGCCATCTATAAATCTTCAATAATAACTGAATTCTATAACATTGAATTCTATTCTAAGAAAGAAACTCTATGAGTGGTCTAATTTTGTTTGGTTTTTTTTTTGTTGTTTTGTTTTGTTTTGTTTTGTTTTGTTTTGTTTTCTGTAAAAGCAAATCCCCTGTGTCTTTTATTAGTCTCTCAGAGAGCAGTTACATCTCTCCCTACTACTTCTTGCTGTTATTGACTAAACTAAAGGGTTTTTTCATAATTTATCCCTTCTTTTTCAATACAAACCCCACAGGTTTTACACTCTTCTCAGCCTCTGTGTTGTCAATACATCAAATCATGCAGTTCTATGAACACTGGGTTTATAAGTGTCAGAAAGTTGCCTCCTAAATTAACAAAATCCCAGTATTGTCTGGAACTCATAGGCCTACATTCATGATGCGTGCAAACTACTATTTTTTAAAGTGCATATGCAGCCTTGTGAATCTTGGCAGACTGTAGAACTTGGCATTTCTCAGGCTGCTCAGTAAATTATCTGCTTTGTCTTCTGACACAGCAAGCACAGTCTCAGTGTAGCATTATCTGTAATCCACACAAAAGCCTTGTCTTCTACTTCTCTCACTGTATCACTCTTTGGTAAAATGACCCGGGGCAGAGCCCTGTTCAGAAAATCACTTATCTCCACAGGTTATCCCAGCCCTGTACACTTCATTATTCTGCACTGTGTGGTGATCTCTGTTGAGGTTAGAGAGGAACTTTTTTATTAGGTACACTTGTTCTAGGAGAAAATACTCCTAAGACATATATACAAGTCCCTCTGCATTCTGCTTTCTGGGAGTAGCAAAATTTCACATTGGTTCCTCAATTTCATGTCCTCCAAGGATATATGACTTTAGTGAGAGGATCTGGCTGGAGGGAAGTACGGGATGCCTATTTGCAGCTCTACAGGATGTTCAAAGCTTCTTCACAACAAAAGCTTTTCAAGTCTGCAGTGTGTAAGAC
This sequence comes from Regulus satrapa, assembly GCA_013396955.1. Taxonomy (NCBI): domain Eukaryota; kingdom Metazoa; phylum Chordata; class Aves; order Passeriformes; family Regulidae; genus Regulus; species Regulus satrapa. The sequence continues at coordinate 148,182 of VWZN01021209.1, forward strand.
CTACAATATAACCAGCATGTGAAGCTTTCCTGCCTTGTCATTAAGCTTATTAACCATTTCAATGGCTTCAGAAAGTTCCCACCCAAGAATTCTGGATCTCATAAGTAGTTGATGGTTATTCTCCAGACTCCCAGCATGCTCCCCAGTCTACTTGACCCCTCAGCTTGTGGCTAGACATGGTTGTATCACCTCCCAGCTCTGCCTTACCAACATGGAAAACCAGTAAGAAGTCACAGGTGAGGGTTTCTTGGAGTAGAATTGAAAGAGCAGCGTCTGTTTCAATAGCCCTCTATTGTTACAGGTATCCCATCCCCATGCTTTAGGCATAGGAACTGACCACCATGCCCTTTCTGAGTTCTGAGCACAAAAAAACCAGAAGAACAGATGAACAATTTGTGAAATCTATAGTCCACTACTGATAGTCATCACTGAGAGGATTGTAATTCTTTGCCTCACCCCACGTTTTGGCCAGAGCAGTTGTCAGACACTGCCTGCCCTGCCAAGATAGCTTTAGATGGCCCCTGCTAGGGCACAGCTTCCCACTGACATCATCTTACTCTGTTCTCTTGACTCTTGCTAAAAATCTGCCCTCATGCACTTTCTAACTCTTCTTTGGCCTCTGAGTCTAACATGGTTGTACTTTTTGTTATATATATGTAGAATATACGGAATCCATACGGACCACCAACAGTCATGTTAAACTTATGGTAGATCTCCTCATATGAGAGAGCTGACCTGTTATTGTGTTTTACAAATACTTCTGAATTTATTTTGCTGTATCTTCTTTTCTGTATCTTTTTTTTTACCTTCATCTCATTCTTTGCTTCTGAATGTTGAAACACATACATGCCAAACCCCTCACCTGCAAGTCAGTACCAGAAACTATTTTATGAGAATCTGAGACTCCCTTCCTGATTTTGGTTGTAATTTCACATCTCCTATTATTCTGTAAGAAGCATTATACCATTCCTCAGGTATATTAAATGGTTTTCTAGCTCTCCCTCTCTATAATCCATTTGTTCACAGAGTTGTTAAGTTTAATAAATGCTAAATTAAAGCTTCTGCCTTTCAAATACTTGAATTTTCAATTTCAGAGTCCATCCAACTTTTAAAACATCAATAAAATTTCATTGGATAAACTACAGTTCAACATGCATCTTGGGCCTTAACTGTTTAGAAGAGGTCAAGGTAATTCTTCTGATTTCTGTTATCGTACTTTCTCCTGTCTGTTTTTTTGGTGGTGGTGGTTTTTTTAAACAGACTACAGGAATTGGGCAATATCCAGCAATAACAACATTGCTGCTGGCTGCTTTGTGGCTGTTTGAGCTCTCCTCAGGTAATTTTTCAAACCATCTTTAGTGCTGATATCTGCTTCTTTGGCATAGTTTCTGGCTGCTTCCCACACTTCAAATTTGTCCCGAGGGAGAATGAGCACCTGATATGGCAGACTCTGATCACATTGCTTTAGTGACAACTTTGTTTGCTTGGGACACTTTCCAATATCTTAACTGCTTTCTACCTAGGTGAAGTTTTTAATCTGCTTTCCCCATACTGTCAGGGTTTGAGCTGCTGAGTTTACCAACAGGTTCTTCTTAACCCAGTTTAGATACTCCCTTCTATGCTTTGAAGACCAAGGTGAAATGTATTCGTAGAGCATTACACTATAAGTTTATTGATCATTACACACACAGAAGCAGAAATACACACACATACACATCGAGAGAGACAATCTCACCTGGCTTGCTCTAATGAACTGCATCAGGTTGTTCCTGCCTTCCCTGCCTTTCCCTTCCAAGCGAGCTCTAATGGATTCTGAAGTTCATCACTGGTACTCCAAAGATAACTTGAAAACTGTTTTTCAGGTCTTAGGCAAATTTCATACACCTTGTTCTTTCTCAAAGACAGCTAGGCAGTTTTTATATAACAACCCCCTCCCTTTATCTACAGATGTAAAAACCAGCAGGAGTAAGAAAACAATTTTCCATATCCTGTGGTTTACCTTTTCTCTCCAATCCCCATCAGATATTGTATTCTTTAGCTAACAATCCTATTATAGATTTATGGTGAAATCACAATTAAGACAAGTCAAAATGAAAGCAAATACATTTATTTGTTTATGCATGGAAAGCAGACAGCAATGTTACTGAAGTTCATACGAATTCATTTACAGGGGATAAAAAGGCTGGAAAATCAT
>VWZN01021209.1:154639-201501 GCA_013396955.1 Regulus satrapa
GGGGCCGCAGGCCGGTGGCGGCGGGCGGGGGGGGGCGGCTCTCGGTGGCTCGGGAGCGGAGGCGTTTCCCGAAGGAGGTCGGAGCCGTGCCGGGCGCGATGGAAGCGCTCTCGTGTGCGCTCCCGGAGCGGCCCTCGCTGGGGCTCCGTGCCCCCGCCCCGGCCTGGCCGGCGGGAGCGGGACCGAGGTCCTTCTCTGTTGCCGCACAGTAGTTTGGTATTTTAACATTTCGGAACGGCCCCGCGTGTATTCAAGTATTTCGTCAGCTAAGAAGTATTTCACCCCAAAAGAAGTGCTTCCAATATGCTGCGTTTCTCTTGTTATCAGCAAAAAGTTTTCAGACGTGTTGTTTCAGCTGAAATTCTTTGTGGCGGCTAAGCCACGTTAATTCTTTCTCTCTGTCATGCTTAAGGCTCCATTGTCAAGCCTGGTGGGGAATCTCTCCCGTTGAATTAAATACCAGCGTCTAGGTTTAGCATGAATTCCCGCTGCATGGCTGCACCGGGTCTTTTATCGCTCTCATCACTCCAGCGGTCAGCAGAGTTCAGCGCTTTGTTTGGGGAAGAATAAAAAGTATTATTCCTGATGCTGCAGTGGAAATTCCTCAAATATGAATCCGGAGTGAAAAGGAGGGGAGGCATATGTTTTCAGAAAGCTAAGTGAAGTTTGGTATTGATAACTGTACTTACTAGAGAGTCAGCAAGAATTATTCCCACATTCTTGAACATAGAGCTGCAATGAAAGCCAGTCCCTGGGAGCTGAATTTCTTTCTCTTCTCAGCTGCCTACATATAACCTAAAAACATTTATAAAAATTTTTGAAATTTATTGGAATTGTAACATAAGCAAATTCATTGTGCAGCTGTGCCAAAATGCCTGTAAAATAAAACACTGGATAAGGACTCTGAAGCTTATATTCTTAAACCTGGCATGTTTTGTCAGCAGTTTGCTTGAAACTGAGTTGGAGTTCTTTTTAATCTTCATAGATACATATGCACTATGGTCAATCAGGGTAAGAAACCCTAATTGGCGTGAAAGTTACCAAGCTTTTCAAGTCTGTTTCCTCTAAAAATACAAGGAGTAATATAACTTTTTACTTATTTAACTGCACTGAATTTGGCATTAGTTTCCAGATATTTCCAGGGTGCGCTGCAAATACTTGTGTGGTTTAGGATCATTCAGAGTGGTCTGAGGGTCCTCGGGAGGTCTGTCAGTGCTCAAAGCAGTGTCAGCTCTCAGGTCAGATCAGGTCACTTGGGGCTTTGTCCTGCTGACTCCTGAAAACCTCTAAGAATGGAGGCTGCACAGGCTCTTTGAGTTACTCACTGCTGCTTGGCTTGTCCTCATTAGGACAGAGATCTGGACCTCTTCCAGTCTGAACCTCCTTTTTTCAATTTACGCCTGTTGTCTCTCATTTTTCCACCGTGTGTGGCTGTGAAGAGCCCCCTCTTAGGCTTCGTGGTGATTAATGAACTTTCACCTAGAAACACAAATCTGTTTCTCTACTAGCTACAGTGTAGCTAGACTGACTTAAGTTGTCTATTTCTTAAAGTAACGTCTTTGGATAAAAGTATTGCATAGCCTGTGAAATATTTGCTTCCTAAAGTCGTACAGGACTCATGGTTGGTTTTAAACATTGACAAAGTCCAATCAGTGCTTCAGAATGTAATTATCTTGGAAGGTAAGATTGAATAGATAAAGGATTGAAATAACTGCAGTAAACTGGTAAATTGAATAGCAGGTTTTCACTTGTATCCAATGAAAATCATTCACAATGAGAAATGGATAGACAGAGATCTAACACTCGGGTTATTTCAAATAAGTATGGTCACTGAAATGAGAATGAGGGGTGTTCAGTTGTAGACTGAACTTGATGGAGATGTAGAATCATCCTGTTAGGGAGGATTGTAGTAAAAGCTGTTTAAAAAAGGGTGAGGGAGAAAGCCTGATGACTCCATAAACTCAATTTATGGGTATGGATTTATATGTGTGTAGTCTGCTCTTGTGAGACGCCACCAGAGTACTGTCCACCTTTGTGGCCCCTAACACAAGAAGGATGTGTCCTGTTGGAGCGGGTCCAGAGGAGGGTCACAAAGATGGTCAGAGGGAACCGAACAGCTCTCCTGCGAGAGACAGGCTGAGACAGTTGGGGTTGTTCAGCCTGGAGAAGGGGAGACTGGAGACGCCTTAGAGCAGTCTTCCAGTGTCTAAAGGGGACCTGCAAGAAAGGTATGGAGCGGCTTTTACAAGGGCGTGCAGTGATAGGATAAGGGGCAATGGCTTTGAACTTGAGGAGGGCCGGTTTAGATTAGATATGTGGAGTAAATTCTTTACTGCGAGGGTGTTGAGGCGCTGGTACAGGCTGCCCAGAGAAGCTGTAATGCCCCGTTCTTGGAAGTATTTAAGTTTAGGTTGGCTGGGGTTTTGAGTAACCTGGTGTAGGGGAGGGTGTCCCTGGCCATGGCAGAGGGTTTGGAACCAAACCAGTTGGGCTTTAATGTCCCTTCCAACCCAAAATATTCTGTGATTATGTGTATGAGCTAGTATGCTCATAACTTAACCTGACTAGTTGGCTGAAATCTGGTTTTATTTTACCATCCATTCTGGAATGTTGTCTGTTGACTATAAAAGCCTGTCTTCCTCCTAATTGTGCATCTGTCTTCTAATAGAGAAACTTGCATTTACTTCGTTTTGGTTATTTTAAGCTCTTTTTTTAAAGTACATTTCTCAGGTTTGGGAGAACATGAGTAGTAAATGTAGACAATAGATACTTTCTTGCATGTGTTATGAAAGTTGGTCATGGTATGTGAGAAATTTGTACTTCTGTATAAGATAACGGGGGAACTAATTGTAAACATAAAGAATACAGTAAGATGTAGCAGGATCCGGGCACATAGAGTGTAGGTAGAGTCTCCCACCAGCCCAGAGAGAAGGTTTGGCCATGTATTCCTTGTGCCCGTTTGCTTTAGCGTGCTCTGAATCCAGTGTACTCAATTGACAGAGCTATACCATTGAACAACTGCTTAGGTTGCTGCCATTTTTAGTGAGTTAAACAAACAACTCAAAATAGAATTTTATGGTTATCAGAATTGACATGAGGGAAGCCGTCTTTCGCCCTGCTTCAGCTGTCTGTGAAAGCATAACTTTAAGTTCATGCTGGGCCTGGGTTTAGGGAACTGTCATGTCTCTGTATTAGTTTTTGGATTTGTGCAATATAAATATATACATTCATGGAAGAGGTTAACCTGAGAAGACTTTTTACTCTGACCCTAAACCCGTTTAATTTTGCAGTTTCCATGAAATGATTAGATTAAATGCAGGGATTCACTGGGGATTCAGAGTCTCATTGACTGTGAGTGTATGTTGGCAGCTAGAGAGAATATGAAATGAGGATTGACTCTGTGAGGAAGGTCTATGAGGAGGCAGGTACAGAAAGGGAGGAAGATGATGTCTAATATTAAATGCGAAGCTGCTTAATTGGCAATAGCAGGTATCTGGTCAAGGTGTGTAAAAGTTTGTTAGAGTCTTGGAAAGAGCTACTGCAGTGTTGGAAGTGAGAAGGAGGCAGGCGGAGAACTGATAGAAATGAACCTGAGCTTTGCAGAATAGGCTCGTTCCTGGAGTTCAGGATGGGATAATGAATATCTGGAAAGGGTGAAGTAATTCATCTTTCAAGATTGCCCGCAAAACAGTAACTCAGAGTTACTAAGTATAGAACTACTTCTAGATGTTATGAGGGATTGCTATTTAGCTTGTGATTCTCCTGCTCCTACCCACATAGGTTTAGTATTTAAAAAAAAAAAAAATTGTTTCAAAATGCTCACATATACCATAATAGCAAAAGTTGTTTTGCTGTGTTTTTACTTTAGGTTCTAAGTAACAATGTAATTTAAAAAGGAGACATGTATAAAATGTATGCCAGAAGCATGTAAGACAAGGTAACTGAACTTCTCCTTAAACTTTTCATTTTGTTAAAGGAGGTTTTCTGAGGAGGAGACTATTAAATAGCCTCTTTTTCTGAAATTCAGGCAGGAGTTTAAAAAATAAGATGTTCTTATTCAGAATGTGTGGTTGAGATGTGTGGCTGCTGCATAACATTGTAGAAGTTTTTAAAAGGTTCAAAACTAGAATTGATCCAATTTTTGGGCTATACATTTGTCTGTAATTATTAACCTGTTGGTAAAAGTTCGATCTCAGGCTTCCAAAGTTCTTAATTCTTTGATATGATAAAAGCTATGATGGATTCCCAGTAGGACATGTTTGGTGTATGTTGTATTTCTACAAGTTTGTGTTCTATTAATATTTTGTAACTGATCTCCTAAGTGGCCAGTCATGCATATGTAGATCATTCCAATATGGCAGATCTTTCTGGATAACTAAGATTTTACTTGTCGTTTTAAAATAGGTCACACATTTTAATTTTGATTTTTTTTTTTCTGCTTTGTTTTGTTGTTTTTTGGTTTTGTTTTGGTTTTTTTTCAGTTGGATGGATACTGATGTTGTTTTAAAAGGAAAGTCAATTCATATTAATGCTTAACACACGCTTTCTAATAAATGTTTACAATAAACTACATCTCTTTCTATGCAGGAAACCTATGAGACTATTCCAGGCCCATCAAAGATCACTTACCTCTTGCAGGCAATCAGGAACAATGCTACTCCCGAGGAGGTATGGCTCAATAACCTTGGATTTGTGCAATTTTCAAGGGGACTGGGAGAAGAGGAGAAGAAATCAGTGCTCATGGTTTTGGGATAAATGAACAAGTTTGGTGTTAACTGAAGCGTCTTAAGTTATTGCACATTTGTAGAGGGAATCACTTGTCTTCTCATCTTATTTGCTGCATGCCTAATTCACTAGCTGAGACTTTTTGGTGTGGGATATTTAGTTTCAGGAATAGTTTTTCATTCAAGCAACTGTTTGGATCTCCATTGTTTTTTGTTGTGTGCTTTGCTTAATGAGTGTTATTTTCCATTTAATGTGTAACTAATATGTGACTTACTGTCATGTTTCTTCAAGTTACAGTTGAGAAGAGAAGTGATTTCTTCAGGTCTTGTGCCTAAACATATTTAGCTTATGTGTTGCCTGAAACTTATAGTGCCTCTTAAGGCATCTAGCAGTATTATGGAATGAGTGGAGAATAATCTAAACATTATATATATTTTTTTAATCTGGGCATAAAGTAAAGGTACCTCCTAGTTACTCCTTAGTTTTGTAAGGCCCGCAACTTTAGCAATCAGTCAAAGAACTTATTGGTAAAATTATTATTCACTTGGATATGCAGAGCAAAGAACTACTAAACATTCAAGATATTGCAAATGTTAATTATTGCACTTAAACAATTTCTGAACAATTTTGTAAGAACATAAGTGTGCTGTGTCTCTGTGGATAGCAATCTCTTCTGGCAGTCTGTATTCAATTTAGAGTTAGTTTCCATTTGTGCTTTCTAATGCTAAGAAAGTATCAGTTTGCCCATTCTGATGTTTATTGATCTACATTCTGACAGACACCTTCAATATTATACTAGCAGCAAATTGCATAGGAGGTATCTAGGTTTTCCTTTCTGCTCCTCTGAGATGTTTCAAATGATAGAAAACTGTAGAGCAGTGTTACTACAAGGTGTAAATAAGTACTTCTTTCATGTGTTTGTTGATTTTATTCCCTTTACATCAGCTAAGGAAGTAGCCCAGTGTAAAACTTGGGAATCTTGCCAAAGACTTGGATTCCAACTTGCAAAGTACAGAAAAAAGTTTTCACCTATAGAAGTTACTCTCTCCAAAGACATCAAAGGCTAACATTTGTAAAATAACTTGACATTTAACTCCACCAATAGATTAATCAAAGAAAGTTTTAAATGTTAGCTCTTAACATAAGTAAGCATTAGGTGCTAGACTCAAAAAATCCTGATTAATAAAACCTACAACCTCTTCCCTGTAAATCCAACTACTTAGTAGCCTAATTAGAGCCTAAGTGAAGTAATCCCCATGCTCAGTCTAAACACTGCGTATAAACATGCTGGGAAACATTCTGTGCATGTTTAATGTGGTGCTGGTGTCAAGAGGTAGTTGCTGCACGTGCTTTGCAGCAATCCAAATGCTGAGCAAAATATTGCATGTCAGTAGTGGGTAAAGCTTTGGGCCTGGAATGTGTCCTCTGAGCACACTGAGTGTGCCAGTGGCACCAAGGACAGGGTGCTGGAGAGAGCTTCAGGACTTTAAACGTGCCTTGTCCAGGCTATGTGAAAGCTGGGTTCAGACACCTCTTCATCTTGAAGCCTCTGTATTGCTTACCTCCTTGCAGGAAAACGGAAGGAAAATTGAGGCTGAAGAAAACACCCCATCCTGTTTGCATGAGTTGGGTGTTGGTGTTATAGAGAGTACAAGCTTTGGAGGGCTACTCGGACAGCAGCTGGGGAAATCCTGCCCCTGCAACCAGTGGTTTTAGCATTTAAACAGAGAAACAGGGATGCAGATCGTGCTCCCAGCACCCCTCGCTTTTGACATTAAAAACACCATTAAGCTGGATTTGGAATAACTCTTTTAACTAACTGTATAACAGGTTTTCTCCTAACCTGATGCCTGAACTAGGGAAATATTCACCTATTTCCTCAGTTCTTGTTTCATACTTTCCTAATAGCAAAGTAACACTGTTCATGGAAGTGGAGGGAAGCATCTGACTTAACAGAACACTTCTGTGTCAGGTGATGGGCGAGTTTGTACACCTCAGTCTGAGGAGGGGCTTGTCCTTACTTTCTGCACTTTTAGCCTCACTGTTAGGAAGTTAAAACTACTTTCTATGCAACTGCATTTTAAGGGCTGTACAGAAAGGTGATGTATGTTCCTTGTTTATTGGATTAATTTTATTCCTAATAGAAGGAATATCTAGGACTTGTCTTAGATGTTTTAGGCTGCTACTTTGCACTTTTGATTTACCATGTAAGTCTTTGAGAGGAGCACAAGTTCTGCATTTTCTGATGTATTTGGGTTTGGGTTTTTTTTAATTAACTCTGGATTGGCAGGTTTTGATTGTGTCCTAATTTACAAATGGCTGATAAAATAACAAATAGCAAATGCTAAATTAACAAGTAAACATAAATAACAAATACAATATTTGTTATTTTAACGTATAAAATAACAAATTCTCTGCTTTTGCTGTACTCACAGCTTTCTTGGAGGGCCCTGCCCTCTCCCCGAGCTCTGCCCTTACTGGCACATGAAGGGGGGGATGATGCATTTTTCAGTTTGAAGACTGCTGGTGGGGACAGCTTCCTGTTCAGCCTTTGGGAAGAAAGGCAGCCCAAGGGTGCACCACAGTTCTGCCTCTGAGCTGTCTGTGGACCTTGGGCACTCTGTACTTTGAATTCCACATAGCACTAGATCTCTGAATGACATTGTGTGAGTCCATCTTTGGACCACGCGCTAAATGTTCTTAACTTCCATCCCTGCATGCTTTCCTTCTTGAGGACTTGAAAGGAAAAAGAAAACAAAAGTAAAATTCAGTTTGACAGTGCTACACAAGACAGTCAGATTTTTTAAATGAAATATGTAGGGTTACGTGGATGCTTTGAATATCAGTGGAGAGCGTGGCATCCCAGATTGCTGTTCATAATTTTGCTGCTGCCCTGCTCAGCGAATTGATTTTCTTCTTGTGCCTTGTTTTCATCATCCCTAAAATACTAAAACATTTTTTAACACCCTATGAATTCTACTCATAAGAAGCAATATGTCGAAATTTGAGAATTATGACCACTTTTTATATTAATAACATTTAACACTTCAGTTGTATGCGAGCATCTCAGTAATTTAGACATACAGAAGACCCAATGCTGGGAAAAAATGTGTTCTCTTTATGCTTCATTGGTAGCTGGAATTCCTTCTTTGGGATGTATGCTTTATATTGTTCCTCTCCTCATTAAAGGCTATTGCCAATGAATTGCAGAATATTTAAATGCTTGTTTGTGTACATATCTTGAAATACTTAAACATAAAAGAACCTTTGGGGTGTGTGAAAAATACATATATTCTTTTTTAGAGTAGAAGAATCAGCCCTGGAGGTGCCATTAATTCAGCCATGTTTGTCATAATTAAATTGACATTGATAGTTTTCATATGTAAGTGAATATCTGCTGAGGAAAATATGCCTTTATTATTATTATTAGAAGTTAGTTGCTCGTTTGTCACTCCTTAAAACACTTGAATTTGCTTTAGGGATTTTGGGGATTTTTTTTTTCTAAGCTGGTAACTATAAGCAGGAGATAATTCATGTAGAGCTAATCTTGTGTCTTTCTGTATGCCTTACTACTTGTATTTTTACTTTGCAATCAGTCTGTTTATCAGTCTTCTAATGCCTTAAATTCTTCGGAGTTGGAAATTCTTATCCATGTTTTTTTTTCATAAAGCATGTAGTCTACACCGCTGTTCCCTGTCTTGTCTACCTGTTATTACTTCATGAGAGAATATAATATAATACGAGTTCAGTCATTATCAGATATCAGGAAATATGCACTGAAACACGATGTCTTGAACAAAGGAAGACAAAACATCAGAGTTTGCACCTTGCTCCCCACTCGAGGTATTTCTGTGTAGGTTTACCATGCTAATAAGGAAAAATTCAATCTTTCTTAGTATTGGTGCTCCAAGGGAGGAGGAAAGATACCATTATATTGTGGTACTGTGAAAGTTTTTGGACACATTTTTAGTGAGGAAAGAATGTCCTTCCAAGCTCCTGTTCCCCAAGTGACAGCCTGTTGCTAGAGAATCTTGGCTTCTGATGGGAGCCACAGCACAGATGGGCACTGTGACTGTTCACCTGCTGACATCTGCTAGGGAAGAGCTAATCCTACATATGTGGTGGCCTTAGACCACATTGGAGATGGTGAGGAGGGGATCAGAAATGCTAAAGAGTTGAGTCCAGTTCTACTCCTTTCCTCTGCTGGTACAGAGACACTTTGTGTGCACTACTCTTTAGCTACACAGAAGAGAGCTGGGTAAATTAGAAAAAGACACAGTGAGTCTGGAGACTGCAGGACAAAAGAATAATATCTTGGGTGGTGCTGCAGCAATACCTCACACTTACACCGTGTGGTAGAAGTTGACACTTTGTAGCAGTTTGTGTTTCACGTCTATGGGTTGTGCCACACTAACATTATTAAGAGATTGGAATCTATTACTTTTGCTGCTCATTGAACAGTTTTGAATTTCAAAGGCTTATAAATTTAAGTGTTTGTCATTCAAGTGTGCATTAAATAAGAATATTTTAGGGGGAAAATGAATTTGGATTTTTTTTTGTGAGAATTTAGCGCACTCAAAGTTTTGTTACGTGTGTTAAACTTTAGTAGGAGTTTGGATGGTGATTTTTAATTACTGTGTGTCCTTAAACACCAGTTGGTGAGCATTCTATAAAGATATTCAGAGAGCTTCTTATGTCTTTACTGCATGTGTTGCTCTATTGATTTTTATTTACTAAGCCATGATTTTTGCTTCTAGTTCTTGTACAATTGTAAATAAATATTAGTATGTAAATAACACTGTTATAAAATACTTGTACACATACAGGAAACAAGATTGTAATATGTGGTGTTGAGGTTCCTATGCTCAAGTTCAAGCTTAAAGAAAAAAGTTTCATGATAGGCCTGCAAAACATTGAAAGCTTTGTTTTGACTTGGATTTGGGTTTTTATTTTTGCATATGTGGCTTTTTTTATTGTTCGGAGAAGAGTTTTATTTGCCAAAGTCTAACTGAAGTTAGTTAGTCTAGGTTCCTGAATCTTTAGCTTTAAGTTAAGTAGTTTGAGAAAGTGGAGGAGGGTTTAGAGGTTAATTATCTGACAAAGTTGTCCTAATAAGTCACTTTTTAATGCAGAAACACCTGTCTGGATTATAATGACCTCATTAGGCTATTTAAAATAGAAATTATTCATGCTTTAAAGATCTTTCAATAACATGGTGAAGTTCTTCACTTGCAACAAAATATGTCTGAGGTCCAACTGTAGAAAATAATCTGAATACCTCAGTACTGTAATTATTTCTTTGGAGGGCTGTAATTGTCAGAAACAATTGTTGTAAGCTGATGTTTCTTTACTGTGTTGGGGTTTTTTTACTATCTTAATTGTCATCTGTTGCTTGAGAGGTAATCCATTCACCGAAGAATTTTACACAATGGAAGTGTCATTTGGAGGCATGCTGTCGATGTTCCCTTGTAGGAGCATGATTATCATATCAAACTCTTTAACACACTCACACTTCTCCTTCAACAGGCTCGGCAGATGGCAGCTGTCCTTCTGCGCCGCCTGTTGTCATCTGCATTTGAAGAAGTTTATCCAGCTCTGTCACCTGAGGCTCAGACATCAGTCAAGAGTGAATTGCTGCTCTTTATCCAGTTAGAAGCACAGTCCACAATGAGAAAGAAAATATGTGACATAGTCGCTGAATTGGCCAGGAATTTAATAGGTACTTTATTTATATGAGTTGATACTGCAGTAAAACGTTTATGTATTGACAGTAGTTGTATCTCTTGTTGTCTAGTCCTGCTTAGGCATTTGCACATGATATGCTAACTGATTCCATGGCTTATAATAGAATCTGATATTTTTTCACACTATTCTTGACCAGATAAAAATAAGATTCTTAAACTCTGCTTTTTAAATGGCTCAAGTTTAGGTGAGATGGTATTAAGGTTTATAAATCCACTTTTGTATATAATTGCCATGAATTATGCTGAACATTGCATCAGTTTCTTCTTTTTTTTTTTGAGTGCTGCTCTATAGCAGTAAAGAGAGATCACCTTCTGTTCTGGAGTTTTTTTAGACTGAATATTTTACATTGTGACTTAGGCACGTGTTGCTTCAGATTAGGGAGTCAGTGATGTCTGGTTTTCCTGCCCAATTGATACGTCACCATTCTGAAGTTTGCTCATCTTAAAACTTTGTTGTGTTTAATGTAGATGAAGATGGCAACAACCAGTGGCCAGAAGTTCTGAAATTCTTATTTGACTCTGTCAGCTCACAGAATGTGGGACTGCGTGAGGCTGCTCTACATATTTTCTGGTAAGCTACATTTTTTAGGGTAGCCAAATCATGTCTGAAAATAAAAGAAAAACTGTCACAACATAATTAACTAGCAATCATATTTATTTCATTTATTTTCTTGTACTGTGCCTAACTTAACTCAGACACGTAGAGTTGCAGTCTGCAACTTAAATAATGGATAAGTTTGAAATAGTAGTTTAACCTTAACTTGTGTGAATTTTTTTAATGTTTTGGTCTTATCCTTAGGAATTTTCCTGGGATTTTTGGGAATCAACAGCAACACTATTTGGAGGTCATTAAGAGAATGCTGGTTCAGTGCATGCAAGATCAGGAGCATCCCTCAGTAAGACCTTTATGTTCTTCTGGGATTTTAGTATGTTCTGAGCATAGAAACTCAGTGCAGTAGTCTCAAACATAAAGGTTAAACCATAGATTTCAACCAGAGAACAGTATTACCTGAAACTGATGTACATATGGAGTTTTGACTGAGCCTGCTGCAAAACCAAAGGCTCAGACCCTTTTGTGGTCCTAAAGCTGACTGGCTGCTCACATCTGCATTGCTTAGGCCCAGATTCTTCCCCAGTTATACTTGGAGAAACCCAGTTGCAGTGGTCCCAAGCAGATGGTTTTAGCCAGCAGCATTGCAGGGTGAAAAACTCTTTGTTAAATTCTCTTTCTGACTTTTGTGTTTAACAGTGTAAGTCTGGCATGTCTCTGCATATAATATCTGTGAGACATGGTATGTCTCAAAATTCTGAATATACAACAGCTCCTTGAACTGTTCATGCATTTTTTGCTCTAAGGGTGAAAAAGCAAGCCTTGCTTTTCTGGAAGGCTTCAGATTAATTGATTTGTGCAGAGAATTGTACTTTGAAAATGTTTCTCTTGTTGTGGAAAATGCTGGGCAAGGATAGGAAACCCTGCTGTGATATATGGGTTCAGTTTGCTGCTCCCTCAAGGATTACTTTTTCTGACCTTTTAAAATCAACTGAATAACATTTTCTAAAGTACCACAAGTCATGCCTTTAAAGAAGCATGTCTTAAACACTTAGATTGCACTTCTTGAAAACTGGGACCGACACTTGAATGCACATTTGAAGTTTTGATGGAAGTTGAAAACAATAGGGTTTTTTCCTCTTTTCTTTAATTAAATGAAAACCACCAAAACAAAAAGCAAAACTAGGGACTACTTGCCATCTCGTATGATAAAGTTTTTGTATGGTAGAAAACGTAGACGCTGAAGGTCTTCATCATCACTTTTCCTTAATTTGAAGTAAAATTTCAAATCCCATGTTAGAAACTAACAGAGGCATGTTTCAGTACTGTTTTCTCACATTTATTTTTCCAATCATGTCTTTTAGATCAAGACTTTGTCTGCTAGAGCTGCAGCTGCATTTGTGCTTGCTAATGAGCTCAATGCTCCCCTTCTTAAACATTTTGCAGACTTGCTACCTGGAATCTTGCAGGTAAGAAACCAAACAAGTAACCCTTAGTGTGCCATTACCATGTATCTGTATTTACTCTGTCCAAATAGTACTGGTCTACAAATTTGTGAATTTTTGCTGAAACCTGAATTAACTGAGCCTTTTAGCCAGACAACAGTCAGCAGCAAGATGAAGTGGAGACTAATAAAGAATTTTGCAAACAGAGGATAATTTATAGAGTTTTAAGGAAAGTAGCTCAGTGCTGATCAAATTACACAGTATTACAGAGATAAATGAGTTAAAATTCTATGTAAGGTATTTAGGTCAAAACCATACAGCATCCCTTCACTTTAGAGAAAAGCACAATTATTCTGAGCATGGATTCTCAGACTGAGAACAAGAGTGTGTAGAAATGATCTTTATTGTTTGATAAATTAGGAAATTACAAATAAAATGCCATTTTAAGCTTCATATAATTTCTGAGGCTGGATTAGATCTCTTGGATGGATGAATTTGAGCAAAAGTTGAAATTCTAGTGTAAGGTTATTTACTTTTGCAGAGAAGCCTATTGTAAACCAAACCAGAGACAGAAACGGTTTTTGAGCTCCAAAGGATCTGTCTGAAAAGACAATTTCACAGTACACTTCCCTTTCTATATCAAGAAACAGTGGAAGCAACTAAGTTTGATATTATAACGCAGGAAGTGAACTTCTGGTGATTTTAAATTAGGCTAAATTTACATTAAAGACAGACTTCTCACTACAGTCAGAACAGCAGGTTCCTGTTGACAGTGTGAGCTGTAAACTGCGTGTGCTTTCTGGCAAGCTCAAGAAAAATTTTGCCAAATCTAGTGACATCTGCAACTGTTGAAATTGTGCTTGATCTTAAATGCAAACTGAGAGGAATTTATTCAAATCATCTGAACTTGAAAATGGCCTGTAGCATGTATAAGTTAAATGTTTTGCTATTCAGGTCTCTGCTTGGTGGTTAGTCCCTGTCCCTGCCTTTGTCAATAACAATTGTGTTGTTTAAAAGTTGTAACTGCCTGAGAGGACCTTGGCTGCACAGTGCTGTGTGTGTGGGGGCAAGGCGGGGTTTGGGGTGGTCATACCATTTGTCTTGATGTACTACACACTGAAATAGTGTGTGGGTCTTAGAATCTGGGCTGATAGCCCACTCTGTGTGCTATGACTTTCAATGCTACTATTAATTACACTATTTAGGCACTGTAACAACACGTGCACTTGGATTTTCAAGCTTTCTGTTGCAAATACAGAGGACAGAGTGTGTTATGAAATCTGTCTTTTTTAAGTGCTTACTGTAAGAAGAACTAGATTTTCTGGCTGTGGTAACACAAGATGGATATGAAGATCCAAGTTTATAAATAGGAATGTGTTAGAATAGTGGTGAGTGACCTTTGGAGACAGTTGGATGCTTTTTTTGTTGCTGCTGAAATTCATTTTGTTGAAATACTGACACGGTAAAAAAGCTAAAAATAAAATTCTGACTTGGCATATCATGTAGTTCTTTCAGTACAAGATCTATAATGGTTATGCTGGAAGTTGAACTTTCAAAAGTGACAGTTGAAACTTTAACCCAAAGCTTTCTCTTGCAAAGGGAGGTAAAAGCAGATAGAACTTCACTGACTTCCTTGGACGTTGTTTGATACCACAGAAAAGTGCTTCTGCCTTTTAGGACTCACTTTTCACTTTGAGCTGCTTTCTTCAGTTTAAAAAACTGTCAGAGTTGCAATGGGTATAAAATACAGTTTCGCAGAAATTTCCAGTAAATATTACATTATCCTTTAAGAGAATCAGTGGATGTTGTAGCAATTAGACCAAAAGGCCTTAATCGTGGCAGATTTTATTTTTTTTTTCCAAATTTTCCCAGAACATTTCTGGCACTAGAAGATGCTGCTTCAGTGTTGAAAGTATGGGTTATGTGAGGGCCATTATCAAAAACTTTGAATTCTAGACTTAATTATTAAAAATCACTTAATTACTCACTTTTTATAAGTTTCAACATTAAGAAGACGTAAAATACTTTGCTAATGGAAATTCCTTTCAAAACCTCAGGAGTGAGTGTAAAGACTTTTCTTGGGAGCTTTGTTTGTTTCTAGATTCTTATACCATTAAGTAATAGTGTTTTGCTTTGGCACTAAAATACCAACCTGATCAGTTAAAAGTAAGTTTTAAATTACTTTTCAGAATGTGGATATGGGTTAGGAAAGATAGTTTTTAAAAGCTTGATTTCTTTTTCTCTTTTCCATGTCTGTGACTACAGGCTGAAAGGTCTGCTTTAATTTGGTGGCTCTTGAGGGATGTCTGGAAAAAGTCTCTTTAATCTTGTGGTTCCTGGTGCTTATAAGCAGCAGCTATTCAAAACTTTTCTCATGTAGCAGGCAAAAGAGGAATTAGGCTCATTTTCCTGCTTTTGGGCAGAATTTCTTTTAAATGGATTTTGAAGTTATTGTCAGAACTCAGTGGTTTTGCATGTTGGAGCCTCTAATGTGTGACCTTAATGCTTTCTGGTAGTGAGCCATAACTTAGTTGTAGAAAACTTGTAGTTTTGGATACTGTATAGTGTCCTTGTTATGTATTTATGCACACAGAGCACCATAGCAGGGTCTGACTCTGGGATCCTGCTGAGAGTTGGAGTGAAGGCTTCTAATAAGTTGTATTCTATTAGCTCTCAGCTTACAGCTTGATCCCAGAGAGGGATCCCCCGACCCCAATTCATGTCTCTCAATTGTAAGTGTGCCACTGATGGCCCAGCCACTTGCTTGTGGTTGGGGGTCTCTTGATTTCTTACTGGCTTTCACTGTTGCAGGGCTAATCTTCTGATGAAGTGACTTCATTCTCTTGGAATTGTCTGCTTGATTCTTATCTTCTTCATTCTGCTTGTATCTGCTGGAATCAGCTAGTTCATTGTTAGGAACATTGGTTTTAACAAAAAGTTTATTCTGGTCAATTCTTGTGGCCTTAGGCTTTGGCTACTTAGCTACTAATACCAAATGAGACTGTTCAAAGAAACAAGAATACAATTAATGCAATCCTTCTATAACTCTGGTCCTATTCATAAGGTTGTTTGTTTTAATTTAATCTTATCTCCATCTTATCTTTTTGTAGGCTCTAAATGATTCCTGCTACCAAAATGATGATTCTGTTCTGAAATCCCTTGTAGAAATTGCAGATTCTGTTCCTAAGTATTTACGACCACATTTAGAAGCTACTTTGCAACTAACTCTGAAGGTAAAGCTAGGAATGTTTGTTAAGAATCACTTTTTCCACCCCAAAACTTCTGTTCTAACCATTTAATCTTTTGGGTTGTAGTTGTGTGCAGATGCCAGTCTCAGTAACATGCAGCGTCAGTTGGCACTTGAAGTAATTGTGGCCTTGTCAGAAACTGCTGCTGCTATGCTGAGGAGGCATACAAATATTATTGCACAAGCCAGTAAGTATTTTCCTCATTTTCTTTATTGAAACAGTCATCCCTTACAGTATTAAAAATTAACTTTGCTGTTGGTCAGTGGCAATACCATATGCAACTGAGAGTTTACTGGCGCTCGTAACTTAAGAAAACTCAAATCAGTGTCACCTAATGGAGTATCCCCCTTTCATTTATGACTCTTCATAAATTAATCTGTACCTTTGCAGCACCAAAAATTTGAATAAAAAAATACAGTAATAATATATCTAGTAAGGACTCTTATTAGATGTTTCCAAGGAAAATACTACTTGCATGCTTTTCTGCTGCCTTTGGAAAATTTTACTGTAAAAAAAAAAAAAATTAGTTCTGAAGCTTTTGCGTTTGGAGTTTGGTATGTAGGCCAGATACTCTGTGGTGCTGGCATGTCAAGACTGAAGGAATTCAGCATGCATATTGAGCATCAGTGGTAAGTCAAAGCTGTGAATTAGAAAATCAAATGCTGGTATAAATACATAGAAATAAACGAATTAGTTTATTTAACATGCACATGGTAAAGTCTTTGAAGAGGCACTTTTAAAATAATGCATTATTATTTGAAATGCTAAAAATAAATGTTTTCTGGGGAGACCCAGCATCAATACTGTTTGCCCTGGTGTTTCTTTGCCTTTTAAACCCTTCCTTTGACTAGATCAGGGCACTGGCACAGCAGTGTAGCCTGCTCTTCCCTCGCTGTCATACTTGTGTTTGTCTAAATTCTTACTTGTTTTCTGAAACTTGCACAAAAGGCAATTTTTGCTGTGTGCTCAGCTCAAAAATACTGTGATTTTAGTGTGCGTTCAGCCTGAGGAAAGTTGTATAGATGTCACTAAAATTATAAAACTTCTGTTGGAAAACACTGTAAACTGGATCTGCTCGGCTTAAGTGTTTATTATATTGATGAAACGTTTTACTTTCTAGTAGAATAGTTTTTTAAAGAAAAGGTTCTTTAGAACGTAGTTTGAAATCTGTAGATAGATTTTCAGAACACTCTATTTTCATTCCATTCTGTAACTTTTTGTAATTATTAACGCTTGACACTTGCTGACCCCACATCACTACAAGCTTCTTATTCAGAAGAGAAGTGCCTCTTACCTCTTTATAATGTATTCCTGTTATTTTGGATTGCCAGCTGCTATTAAGATAAAGTACTGTATGGGAATGAAATGCCTTTCATTTGCAATTCATTGTAAAATTAGTCGTATTATTAATATATCATTAGGGAGAAATTTATTTTGCAGAACTGGTGAAGCAGTTTTTTCAAGGAATGATAAAAAATAGCAAAAATTGATTGCTTTTGTCTTGGCTTTGTGTCTTAGTTTAAAAGACTTTCTGTTTTCATTCAACTAAGAAGTTGCTAGATCACTTGATACTCACAACTAGAACTGGGACTTAGACAAAATTATCATCTTGTGCTGGTTATACTGAGCCCAGTGCTGCTTTAGGAATGTGTGTCCTGTGTGCCAGTTAGCTGCTCAGGAATCCACTTGGATTAAGACTTCCCTTCTTGAGCTCAGAGGATTGCAGAGAGTTTTACTGCTCTGATAAGAAGCAGGCTTAGTTGAGCTTATGCTTGTAAGAATCTATATATTGGCAGTAATTAAATTTTGAGGGCTTGTTGGGACAACATTGCAATTTCCATGCACGCTCTGAATTTTTTAAAAACTCTTTGTGAAACTACACTTACTGGCAGCCACATTCTTGCAAAATATCAATAAGAAACAAGATATTGTATGTTCTAGATATAATGATAGCCAGAGCACATTTGATGAGAGTTTTTCAGTGGTTTTTTTGTTATTAGCAACATTATTTTTTTTGCAGCCACAGAGCCCTTGGTTTGTCTTCCATATTCCATAGCTGTTGTGACAGTTCATGGTTCTCCTGTGTGTACTTACGTGTGTCTGTGTCTGAAATCTTCTGGACCGTAATGCTTTGGTGTTTTTTTGATGTCTAATCAGTGTACATAAAACTGACATGTGGGCATCATGCTAGAGAGATCAAAGTGTCTGTTACGTTATGTTGATAGTGCATAAAAGCCCTCTGAAGGTTTTTGCAGCCATAGAATGCAGACTATTCTCTGTCTGAAAATACATACCCACATCAAGGAAACAAATCCATAATTTGATCTTTTTGATACTTGCCCTACAATGGTGTCAGTGAGCAATATGTTGTTCTGTCATCAGTTGACCAGAAGTTTCTAATCTGTCCAGATGTGTGGTAGTGAGTTTGCTTAGGTTGTTGTCTCCGTGGTAGATTACAGTAGTGTAGGTATGTTATGAAATTCAGCAGTTCCAATAAATCTCATCTGCAGCACAAACTGGATGCCTACTAGTTTTTCAGGTAGGTTACTGTACAGGGCAGTTAACTGTGATGGCTGTCTTCAAGATGTGTGGTAGGCAGTGCTAAAAAGATTGTTAAAGGTCAAAGGTTGAATATTTGACTGAAACCTTTTGTTTCCAGGTCAAAGGGAAACTTTGTTGCATAAATGATACTAAATTCCAGCAACTGCTCTGAGGGATTGCTTTATAATACAGAGTAAAGAAGTGCTGAAGAGCACCATACTTTGCTCTGAAAGTGCAAGGTAGACTTTTCACCCCTTGTGCTTCTGAAGGGCACAGCAACTGGCAGACTTAGAGCAGACAAACCAGTGTGCTCCTCCCTCCTGCGAGAGCTCATAAGAATAGGTGATGCTTATTGCATCCTGGTTTAATGCTGTGATAGGGATTGTTTAATAGTCTCTGTAAAGATTTAGAATTAGAAGAATGGACAGAATCACTACAAGGTAGAAGAGAAAAACTGGTGGATTATGATGTGCAAGATATGTTCATTATACAAAAGAAAAATTTGCATTAGGTGGAGAAAAGGAAATCTCGAGTTCTAACCCATGGCCTCATGGTAAGAGAAAAGATTTATGCTAAGCAACCACTATAAATAGCTAACAAAATGTATTGTGTTAATAAAACTAAGGGTTCTGTGATATTCTTTCATAATTAATAGTGTCTTAGTAAATATTCAAAGGATGATGTCAGAGTTTCAGAAAAATTTAGGAAGTATATCAGAGTTCTTAAGGTATATAATACTGTTTTTAACTCAAGAATATAGACTTTATTAAGTTAATTTTGTTTGCTTTTTATAGTTGTCATGATCTACAAAACTTTTGAGTCTTGATAAGTTTTACATTCAAGAAGATGTTTTACTCTCAGTTTGAATGCTTTGGAAATACTTTTCTGACAATCAGTTCTGGATTATTGGCTGATGCAGTTTGACAGACCTGGCCATCTGCTACTGGAAGAAAAGCTGGTTTTCTTCGAAAATTTTTGAAAGGAGAAAACTTGAAATTAATACTTGTTAGTTGAGAATCTATTTTAAGAGATCAGACTGAGCTGAATACTGTTTTTTTTTCAGTTCCTCAGATGTTAGCAATGATGGTTGACTTGGAAGAAGATGAAGATTGGGCAAATGCAGATGAGCTTGCAGATGATGATTTTGACAGGTAATTATGAAGCCAGTTGTTTCAATGTGTTATCAAGGCTGTGGCTAGAGGCACATTTAAAGTGCAGAATGCAAATGCCTGTAATGCATTACTTTTTCTTTATTCAAATAGCTATTGTAATTTTGTTCCTTCAGTCTTGAGCAGTTTATATGTAGGTTACTCAGGTAGTGTTTAGCAAAGAAATAAATTATTTCAGTTTTCATATTTGCTGTAATTAGACAAGTTGCATTGTATTTACTGTTTTGTACTGTTGTAGCTTTTTTAAACCTTTAGCTTTTGTTTTTTCTGCCACTTATATTACTCAGTTCAGAAGCCAGTGCCTCCTAGTCCTCTAAATTGAGGGCTAATTCTGAAGTCAGCTGGAAGTCAGGTTGAAGCATATTGACCTATTTAATCATCCACAACCAATGTCTTTGTATTTTTCTGTATCTATGCCCTTGAAAATGCGTTGTTTTAGAAAAAAAGATGACTTTGATAGGATCTCATCATGCATGGCAGAATTCCTTGTTGGATTTCACCTCGTCAAAAAAAAAAAAATTGCTTCTATTTTACATCCCTCTATATGGCTTGCAATAACTTATCTTGTGTGGTAGGCAAGAAAGATCTAAAGATGTCCAGTCATTTGGATTTGCTTATTCCTACATGCTTTGTAGCTTGCTCCCACTTTTTACTAAAGTAGTGGTTTGCATGCAACATCCTGTTACGTTTGCTCTTGTCTAGCTACTGTTAGAGTGAAGTGGAAGAAAGCAGAAATAGGTGTAGGAGGTAACTATCTCTGCACTTTTATAAAGACATAGATGTTCCTTTACCAGTCTAGACACTTCTTTGACATACCTGGCTCATCCAGACTCAGATGTTATTAGTGTTTTGAGATAATTTATCTCAGAACACTTAAGAGATCTTCACAGGAAAATAGACAACAGAAGAGGTGTTAATTTACCCGGAGCTGTAAAGCAACTTTTAATAGATAGCAGGCATGTAAAGACACCTGTAGAGCTGATGCATAGGAATTTATGGAATAAATCTGTTTAATCTTTGCCTTACTGGAAATAATCATTTTAGTTCCCTTTGGTTATGAAATTGAAAGTGAGCTATCCTTTTTTTCTCACTAGCATAGCACACCAGACCCTTTTAACCTGTTTCATCAGTGCTGAAATTTTGCTATACAGGTGTCACACAACACCATTGCATTCAGGCTTGTTAAGTATCTGAGTCTTTTCAGTCAGTAAAATTTCAAGAGGGAATAGAGTATTCAGGTTCATATCCTTATCAAGCCTTTCAGGGTGTGGAAATTTATTCAGATGGCTTTCTTTTGGAAGCTTAGTAAGTATGCTGAATCATGCACTTGAGGCATGCCATTTTCTCTTTATTGTCAGCAGAGTAACTTAGTTCTTCTAAATACAGCTTAGCTGCCTATGGATTTTGTAATGAAAATTTTCTTTTTCTTTGTTAGAAGTAGAATGAGCACAGATCAGTAAACAGGTTATGCTCAACAACCTTAGCCGGAAGGAGCTCCTTTGGCCCTGGAAGTAATAGGAGAGCTTGAGGCTTAGACACAAACTACTGGACATGAGCTGGTCTCTGGTGATCGTGTGTGTGAGGGCAGTTTTTCTTTCAGCAGGGTCACTCCTAGTGCTGCTATGTGCTTCCCACCACTGAAGCTCACCTTTGTGGAGGGCTCAGTGGCTGATGTGAACTCTAACGTCTCCTGGTGCTTCAGTCTTTGTCAATTCAGTTCCAGGAATGGGCTAATGATCATCCGGCTGCGCCCTAGTTAGGGTGTGTTCAGATCTGATGAAGGGGGATATGAGTCAGCCCACACGAAAGCAGCCGGGAATGCTTTAGCATTTCCAGTTTTTTGTTGCTCCAACTTCATAAAGGAGTGAAATTCTAAAGGAGGAAAAGATTAATCTGACTTCCTCTTTTCTTGGCAAAAGCCTTGCAGACAGGGAGATGTGTGGTCATTTTTGTAAGATAAAGTATCTTTATTTCTTGAAACTGAATGTGTGAATTAATGGTGGGAAGAAAGCTGAAGGAATGGAATTTCAGATGCAAGCTGTTGTTAACTTCAGTGAACTTGCTCCAGTTTAACCCTGTGTGCCTGTACTCCATTGTCCTGTTGGTGATGTCTGTTTATTTGAACATGACTAATCTGAGGAACAAGTGCTGTTAATATATCAATAAGATACTGTAATATCATGATTTAAAGACATGTCAGTATCTTTTAACTATCACAGCATGTGAGTTTCTAGATTATTTTTGGTTTGTAACAAGACTTGAAGATTCAAGTATAGTAATTTAAAGACCTGTTTCTGACCCAGCTGACTGAAAACTTTAAAGAAGAGGCAGATTTATCTCTTTCTGAATGATTACTCAGCTTTTTCGTCATCGTGGGTGTCTAGGATGGACTGTAGTAACCTTGAGTTACTACACTGCCAGCCATACCCAGACTGCAACCATAGTTATCTGTGTCCTGGAAACTTTCTTGCTTTTTTGTAGGGAATTATTCCATTCAGTGTAACAATGACTTTGCACAAATAATGTTGGGTTCTTTTAAGTTCTGTAACTGGACAAGAGTCACAAATTCCTCACCTGGATTGGATGTTTTCTGCCTAAGTCATTGACAAGAGACCATGCTACTGAGTACAGCCATACAAGAAAGGTCTCTTGTGCACCAGAGTTTGAATTCTGCTGGTTCACCTGAAGCATAGCAAGTCTGAACTGGTTTATTGTTCTGGTGACAAAAAGGTGATGGCAAATATTATTGCTTCATTCGTTGCA
Source organism: Regulus satrapa (assembly GCA_013396955.1). Classification (NCBI taxonomy): domain Eukaryota; kingdom Metazoa; phylum Chordata; class Aves; order Passeriformes; family Regulidae; genus Regulus; species Regulus satrapa. The sequence goes on from VWZN01021209.1 coordinate 176,825, forward strand.
AATTTAATTTCAGCTTTTTAGGTGTTTGTAACTGCTGTGAAATTCAATCTGTTCCTTCAGACCTAGTGCTAGTAAGACTCAGGTTTCTTTGGTAGTAGACTTACTCAGTGACCTGCAGATAACAAATGTTTCAGTGAATAGTAAATAACTATTTTGTGACTGGTGTGTGTGGTTTTAGATTTGGGTATGGTTTATTTACTTAAAGAGGCTGATGTTTTCAGCTGACAAAAGTTTGAAGACTAGAACTGCAGGGAAAAGCACTCTGTTGGACTGCTTGTTTTATTGTAGATATCAAACCACTGATATTTGTGTCATTGATATTTAGCAATGCAGTGGCTGGTGAGAGTGCGCTGGACAGGATGGCATGTGGCCTTGGAGGGAAACTTGTTTTGCCTATGATTAAAGAACACATTATGCAAATGCTTCAGAATCGTAAGTAACTGCATTTTTTTATTATTTTTTAACAGTTCTGTTCTTTACAGGAACTTCAGTATCTCTTAAGTCTTCATGTTTAGTTACTTGATGTTATTATACTTCTCCGCTTTTGATGTCAGAAGCAAAAACTGTAAATGCTGTGAACTTGAAAGTTTATACCTTCTCTTAAACTGATATATTAAACTTATATAGAGTGCATTACAACATTTTTTCTGGTATATGGACAGCTCAACAGAGATATCATAAAAAAACAGTACAATTATCTTTTTTAACACCGAGAATTACACAAGAATCTGGGAAGACTTGATTTTTTTCTATTTCAGAGTATTCTCTCTAAATCCCTAAAGAGACCTTCACAGTACCATATGTTTGTCTAAAGTGCCATCTGTTTTTCTGTAGCTCAGTGTTTTTGCTTCTTCAGAAGTGCTGCATTTAAGTGAAATTTTAATACATTATAATTTGTAGAGGAAAATTTGTTTATTTCCCCCTGGAATTTGATGGACGGAGGTCATTGTTAGGCTGTCTTTATATCTGGTATGGTGATTTTAATACTTGTGTCATGAGGTGTTTCTATATATGCTTATTGGTTGTTTTGTATGCTTTTTTTCCTCTTAAAATACCTGTAATGCTTGCTCAGCCAATTATTAAAAAAAATAGCATGCATTATTTTCATGTACTTTCACTTGACCCGTGGTTTGAGCCTTTGGAGTAGAAGATAACACAGAAGTTCTGGGTGCTTTTTCTGCCTTCATGGTTTAAAACCCAGTCCAGGAAAGGCTGTTAGCTTTTTGGGTATGGAACAGAGGGCTACTTAAGGTAGCACCTGCTGTGTGTGAACCCTTACAAAGTCTGTTTGGAATTAAAGGGGTTTTTTTTGTATAGAGAAAGTTTTATTAATAACATCAGCTGACCTGACCCAGTCTTGGTAGCTTCCAGGCTACTACCAACTAATTCTGTGGTACGTTCAGAGAAGTGTGGAGTCCAATCATTGAAAGACCTGACTCCTCTGAAGGGGAGGTCATGCAATTTATGCCTGATGCTTGTTTTCTTGATGGTCAGAGCTGTCCATAACCATTAATACTCTTTGGAGAAGGGAAATGCAAAAGATGGTGTTTGGAATGGAAGCTCTCACTGGTAGGGACTTGGGGGAAGATGAAGACACTTAGATTAAAATACTGATAGTACCTTCAGAAGTCAAACTTTTTCTTTTCCTATCCCATCTTTCTTGCAAATATTTACTGAAATAATAATTTTAAGACACTGTAGTTTTGATTGGGTGGCCAGATGGTCCAAAAAAGATTGTGTTTCATTTTGTAGATTTATTCATTTCAAGTTTGGAATACATGCTAACAGTAATGCAGTGGGAGTCATGAGGTGTAGGCTTAACTAGAAACATCTAATGAACTGAAATAGCTCAAAATAAACTGCTGGTTTTCTGTTGTACCTTCTGTCAAGATGATACTTCATTGCATCCTGGTCAGACAGCAGCTTGAGTGTCAGGATACTACTGCTCTGAACTGTGATGTTCTTCATTCCAGCAATGTAATATATTATTAGCAATAATGAAATATTGCACAGTTTTGGGAGATAAGTTCTATAATATGCCTTTCCCATTTGTTAAACATGTTTATTCCTTTGGTTTTCTCTTCTGTAATCCCAATGATTTCTAGCACAGAGAAAGATTTCTGTAAAAAAAAAAAAAAAAAATTTGAATTTCTCACAGGTTGCTCAAAAAAAAGGGTCATTAAAGGTTCATTTCAACAATGCCCACTGCCTTGAGAATAAGCTAATATGACTTGGAGGTGGGGAAAGTTTACATTGTAGGTAGAATGTTACTCTTCTTATAACCTTGAGAAAACTGCTGAAAAGTTTAGTACCAATCAGTTATTTGTTTTCAATTCAGATATTGTTTGAATCATTAGACCTTTTTCTTGAGAAAGGTATGGGCTCTTCCAATGATACTAAAACAGAAAAANGAAAGGTATGGGCTCTTCCAATGATACTAAAACAGAAAAAAAAGATGGGAGAGAGGGGGAAAATCCCCTAAAAATAGTAAAAATACTGTCCTGATGTTTGCCTGGTCAGCTCATTTAATTAAAATGCAGTTTCCAGGTACTAGTACTATGTACATATGTGTATCAGCAGTTAAGAATTCTGTTTTCTAGGTCTGGATTTGGCCTGGATTAGACACTCAATTTTTTGTGCATCTCTGGAAGTATGTATGAGGAAAATGGAAAAGTATTTTACAAATCAAGTAGATGTATTAACTTCCCTTCCAACTCCTGTTCTTCACTCTGCCTCTTCCTATGCCCCCCAGCCCCTGCAAAGAAAAGGTGATTCATCTTCGTGGTTCTTGGTGGTTTCCAAAATGAGTAACATTTAATTTTCACCCCTCTGTAGCGGACTGGAAGTACAGGCATGCTGGCTTGATGGCGCTCTCTGCCATCGGAGAAGGTTGCCACCAACAGATGGAGGGAATTTTAAATGAAATCGTTAATTTCGTTTTGCTATTTCTTCAGGATCCTGTGAGTATAGTTCTAGTACTTATTTTAAAATGCTTTCATTCCTGCTTTCACAACTGCTTGTTAACTCTTTGAGGGAAATACTTTTTCAGCATCCCAGAGTAAGATACGCCGCTTGTAACGCCGTTGGACAGATGGCAACTGACTTTGCACCTGGGTTTCAAAAGAAATTTCATGAGAAGGCAAGTAGTAGCATAGTAGGAAAAAGAAGTGGTAAAATTATGTCCCCTTCAGAAACTTGTCTGAAAAGGAGTATTTCTTTTTTAGGTGATAGGAGCTCTTCTACAAACCATGGAGGATCAAGGCAGCCAGCGTGTTCAAGCCCATGCAGCTGCAGCACTCATCAACTTCACAGAAGATTGTCCCAAGTCACTGCTTATTCCGTATTTGGATAACCTAGTGAAGCATCTTCATTCCATTATGGTGATAAAGTTACAAGAGGTATAATAGACTGAGCAAATGGTTTGATGGAGGGTGACTTTGTCACATAGGCAGAATAAGTGTAGCTGAGCTAAGACCTCAGAAATGAGCCAGTATACGTATCTGCTGATGTTGGTCTAAACTGACAAGAATTAGCATATGTGCAAGAGCAGATTTTTACATTTGGCATGCTTTTAAGTAAAACATGTGCTTTAGAAATATAACACTTTATTCTTCCTCTTTCCAAGTTGATACAGAAAGGCACTAAGCTAGTCTTGGAGCAAGTTGTGACTTCAATTGCATCAGTTGCAGATACAGTAGAGGAGAAGTTTGTTCCCTACTATGATTTATTTATGCCCTCCTTAAAACACATTGTTGAAAATGCTGTTCAGAAGGAATTAAGACTTTTACGAGGAAAGACCATTGAATGCATCAGTCTAATTGGTCTTGCTGTTGGCAAAGAAAAGGTAAGTTTAGCTTTTATATAACAGCCTAAATATATTTTTAATGCCTTTTTTTTGTGGTATTAGTGGTGAATTAATATGATCACTTATTAAACATACAGCTGAATTGTTGCTGATTTCTATGCTTGCCTTTATGTTTCCATTTTGAGGTGACTATGTTGCTGCTTAGGTTCACAAATTTGCAATAGAATCCTATTGTAGCTTAAGTAATTATCTTCACACTAAAAAATGTTCAAAGCAAGAAATTTTCTTCATTTGAATTTTTTTTTTTTTGCCTTAAGAGAAATTACATGGCATCTCATATAGGCAGTGTCAGTGGCAAAATGTATGCAGCTCAAAGTATAGTTTGTATAGTTTTGTATGTGGATGCCTGAAAACAGTTTAATTTAAGTGAGCATTTAAGTCTCTGAGAAGTAGCATCTTAATTTGCCTTTAAAAACATAGTTGTTTCCTGTATCTAGTTTATGCAGGATGCGTCAGATGTAATGCAGCTGTTATTGAAGACACAGACAGACTTCAGTGATCTAGAAGATGATGATCCACAGGTATGTTGAAGTTGTATCTTTATAGCTCGTTGTTATTAAAAACATTCCTTGTATACATGATGTTTCTGCCCCCTCTCTGGCCCTTCAGGCTAATTATCCAGCCTGTCTTACAAAACTTGACATTGAGATGGCTGTAAAATCTATCACAGAGGCGTGGTTAGGAAATGAGACTTCCAGGACCTATATTTGCAGAAGAAATTTGAGCTTGCTGTCACCTTCTTATAAATAGATCAACAAGACTTGTTAAACAGCTGTTCTAATGAGCAGAGCTATTTTAACTTACACATTTGAAAACAAATACTCTTCTGACAACATAGTACTGCACCTTTTTTTACTTTTTGCTCTATTTTACCCTTTTCAGGAATGTGCCTTGGTATTATTGTTTGAATCTGGGGAATGTTTCAGAAAAAAAAAAATTAGAACAGGCATTTGCATTGCAATTGTGAATCTTACACGCTCACATTTTTACATGTACAGCTTCAATCAGAGGTGCTGTCAAGGTGTTGTTAGACTTGGGATGTCTTTTGAAGATGGATTTTTATGTGGATTGAGTATTGGATTTCTTCTCTTTGAAATAAGCTTTATGGACTGCTGACAAATTATTTTCAGAAATCCTGTTGTGTAATATACTGCCTTTTAAGTATGCATTAAAATAAAATGTGGGACATAAAAATTCTACCTTTTCTTTTCTAGATTTCTTACATGATCTCTGCATGGGCCAGAATGTGTAAAATTCTTGGAAAGGAATTTCAGCAGTACCTTCCTGTTGTCATGGGACCTTTAATGAAGACTGCATCCATTAAACCTGAAGTAGCTCTTTTAGACAGTAAGTTTAATATGATGTTTTGCTCAGAAAGTATACTGAAATGAATGATTTTGTAGCACTTTTAGATTATTTTTTCTCTCCTCTGTATAACAGCACAAGATATGGAGAATATGAGTGATGATGATGGTTGGGAATTTGTAAGCATAGGTGATCAGCAGAGTTTTGGAATTAAAACTGCAGGCCTTGAGGAAAAAGCGACTGCATGCCAAATGCTGGTGAGTAATAAAATCGTTTTGGTGATCTGTGTGTTTCTGGTCAATCGAGTCTGAAGCCAAAATCTGTAACCAAAATACTCTTTTTTTGTCTCACATAAAAGAGTTTTTTGGGTGATACTGCTTAGTTTGGATTACAGGCACTTAGTTGCTTGTGGTTTACTTGATTAAAAATAGTTTATTTTGTTAGGAGCTTAACATTGTTTAACGGAACAGATGGTTCTCCTTTGTGAAGGAAATGTAGGAACTTAAGGAATTAGATATGTTAAGAAGTAGTTAATTTTTGCAAATATAGCTGTTTTGGAATTTGGCTTGGAAAATACATGCATGCCCTAAGAGCTAGAACTCATGCTGCTATCAGGGTTTCTCAAATTACCACAGTTGAGGGGGAAGGTAAATGGATTATTAGATGTTTTTTAAATAAAGTAGAAAACGCTTGTACTTTTAACAATCTCCCTATCACCTTTACATAGTTGAAAATGCAAGTATTTTCCCTTAAAAGAGGCATGTCTGTGCTCTGTTTTTCAGGTTTGCTATGCAAAAGAGCTAAAAGAAGGATTTGTGGAATACACAGAGCAAGTTGTAAAGCTGATGGTTCCATTGTTGAAGTTCTATTTCCATGATGATATCCTATTTACAAATTCCACTGTGAAAGTGGAAATTTGGAATCAAAATTGTGCTTGCTATTTTCCTAAATGAAATGAAAGTGCTAGTGTTAAAATAGTCTGTGACTTTGTAGCAGAAATGGTTTCAGAGACTGTTGGTTTACACACCCTATTTTAGGCAATGTATTCCTGCTTTTCCCCCTAGTTTCTTTTTAAATAAGAAATCAGTTTAAAAAGTGATGTTTGTGTAACAAAGCAGAAGAGAACTTGAACAGCTTTTCTGTCATGGCCCGAAACAGGTTTGAAAGGACTTCTAAATAGTACAATGTAATTTTCGTATGATATAACCTATATCAAATTAAGAAATCAAATGCATGGATTATAAGGAAATGAGTTTTGGGTAGAAAATGAAGAACTTCATTATGGTGGTGGTGGGTCTTAAATTCTAGGCGCTTTGTTGGTGTTGATTGCTGCATTTCCTTAATAATGCCACGTGTCCGAGTGGCAGCAGCAGAGTCGATGCCGCTCCTTCTTGAATGTGCCAGGGTTCGTGGGCCAGAGTACCTCACGCAGATGTGGCATTTCATGTGTGATGCTCTCATCAAAGCCATTGGGACGGAGCCAGAGTCCGATGTCCTCTCAGAAATAATGCATTCTTTTGCAAAGGTAAAGTTCTTATACTGTTTGTAGCTTTTTGAAGTAAGAACAGACACATTTGGTGTTGCTTTAAATGGCTCAAATAAATGTGAGGCTTCCTCTAGAGGAAGTTTGTTGTGACTATAAATGTTGTTGTAGCTGATGGAAAAAGTTGTATTTTATTTTGCAAGAATATCAAATTATTAACCTAAAACAGTTACCAAATTTTTTTGTTTTAACCATGGCTGAAATTGAATATGAAATGTACAGTGGCACTATGCCTTGTATAATTTAGGCATTGATTACAGTGTGACTGCTCTACTAATATTACTCCTGCTAGTCATCCAGAGCTTGTATTAATATTCTCTGTGTGCTCTGATTTCGTTAAGACTGCTCATGTTAAATTTTAAAGCTGAAAAACTGGTTGTTTTATTTCACAAGTGCATTGAGGTAATGGGAGATGGATGCCTTAACAATGAACACTTTGAAGAACTTGGAGGAATACTGAAAGAAAAACTAGAAGAGCACTTTAAAAATCAAGAATTAAGACAGGGTAAGTTTACACAAATCCTGTTAACATGTGGCTGTTTTTGAAAGCAGAATTTCTAATTATTTCTGAACACAGAAAAAAAAACAGATTTCATTGATTCATATATTTATGTGAAGTAATTGGACTCTGAGCCAACAGAATACATGATTTGTATATGTAAGCTCTTGGAGGATGAAGATGGCATCATTTTTAGCAATATTATAGTTTAATCAAAAGTTAATGGACAGATTTACTTAAAAAGACAGTGCACATCCATGGTGTTAGCATTTCCATGGGGTTTTTTCACCTGAGGTTTTTTCAAAGCAATAGTAGTTTCTCGTTTCCATGGGTTTTTTTCATCTGAGGTTTTTTTCAGTTTTTTCAAAGCAATTGTAGTTTCTCGTTTCCATGGGTTTTTTTCATCTGAGGTTTTTTTCAGTTTTTTCAAAGCAATTGTAGTTTCTCGTTTCTAAGCACTTTCCTTGTCTTTGTGGACAAGCTGGTGTGTTTGTTTCTATTTTGTTTGCATTTTTACGTTCTTAAACTGAGCTGTCCTGTACTTCTTCCTTTTCTGTGAAAGTTTTTTGAAGCTTCTTAAAAATGGAAAATTCCTGTTGCATCTTCAGCTCCTGTTTCCTGTTTTCTAAATTTGTTCCTGCATAATTTTTCCCTTTCACAGGCTTCTTATGCACTTATAGAAAGGTAGTGGTTTAATGTAATTTTTTTTACTTTAGTGAAAAGACAAGATGAAGACTATGATGAACAAGTTGAAGAGTCATTACAAGATGAAGTAAGTTAGTTTGAAGAGTTTTTCTACTCATCAAGCACCAGGATGGAAATACTGCACAAATATGCTTTTGACTCATTTGGGGCATAGTGCATTCTCAGAATTATTCCTTCATAGAAGAATCTTGTTCCCATAGTCCTTCAAAACTTTCAGTAAGAAACGGATCACACCATATTTGTGAATTAGAAAATATGAAAGGTTTCCTTGTCTGATATGCTGAAGTAAGAAGTTCAGGATACAGCTTTTTATTTTCTTCATCTGCTCAAACAGTTCTTGGATGACATTAACACTGATACAGATTCGACAGCAGAGTATTTAATGGCAGAATAAGCTGAGTTGGAAGGGACCCACAAGAATCATGGACTCCAGCTCATGCACAGGGCATCCCAGGAGTCACACCTTGTGCCTGAGAGCATTGTCCAAATACTTCTTGAGCTCTGTCAGGCTGTCACCACTTCCCTGGTGAGCCTGTTCCAGTGCCCAACCGCCCTCTGGGGAAAGAATCTTTCTCTAGTACCCAACCAGAACCTTTCCTGACACAGGTTGAGGCCATTCCTTTTGGTCCTGTCACCAGTGAGGTCGTCCCTTGGGTCTAGCCTTGCTGACTTGCTTTTTCTTTGAGCCTTGCAAGTTGGGTGGCTCTTAACCTTTGGCCTCTACACCTCTGATCCCAAGACATCTGGTTTGTCACATCAGTAGCCTGTCTCAAAAAAAAATAGCCCAAAAACAGTATCAGATAAGGACTGCAGGATAAGCAGCTGCCATCATGTGTTTGCTTATGATAGAATACCAAAGTGACTACTTAACTACTTACACACTAGGGTACCAAGTGAATTAATTGCTTAAAGTGGAGGTGATTATAAAAGAAATACAATATTTTTAAAAAATTATTATTAGTATAGAGAGTGTAATAATAACTGCTGCTTATAACAAGACAAAGGATGCTCATTGTATTTAAGAACTAAGAAATTTTTCTTCTGAACAATGCAGGTATGAAGCTTGATCACATGAGTTATGTACATAATCTGTATACAGATTCCAGAAATCATACACCCATATGTAAATACTGACTTAAATAACAATGCTGTTCTTGAGCCTCTTTTTAGGCTTTTTAGAATTAGGCCAGCATTCACGAGGATAGTTCTTTGTTGCCTCCAAGACCCTTTTATTTTCTATGTGTCGCTTTACTGAGAGAAAATGCAAGCAGGCAGCAGTTTCAGAAAAGCTGAGTTCCTACTCTACAACAGAGTTGCAAGGCATTTTAAAAAAAGTTCTAATGTTCGCTGATTTTTCTGTAAATTCTGGGAAAGACTTGTCTGCATTACCCTGTGGAAGGGAGGGGTGGGATGAGGACATCACTTGCCATATGGACAGAATTAACATTTGGATATGCACCTTTTGTCTCAGTTTATGTTTATGTAGCACTTACCTCACGGCATCAGAAATATAAGAAGCACTGAAGTCATGGAAGTTATTTAAACAGTAGTTTCAGATCCAGCCCTCACTTCAGCAATAACTAAAGTGCTATATTTGGTAGAGAGTAGAATGTGTACACCAAGCAAGAGTTACACTGTCTTTCCCAAGTATCAGTTACAAACTATTGGTCAACAGTCAATACCAGACCAGGTGGACCTTGTGGTGTGCATGTTCCAGGGTTCCTGCTTGAGTTGTGCCTTGACAATGCAGAAATTGGCTCGCTAGGAAGGGTTTAACTATCCAGTTGTGGGAAGCTGCCTGTTACACAAGAAATAGTTACTAGTTTGTCACTAGAAGGTGAGAAAGGTGAAGGTCAGTAGGCACCAGAAACTCGCTGTACTGTTTTCCCTGCCTGTTCAAGTATAAACTGGTTAAGGGAACCATACTGAGTATAACAGAAGTTACTGTAAGAGAAAGTTAGAGTTTTCCAGCATAATTGTGTCCAGGGAATAATCCTCACCTGTAGATATAACTTGAATTGGTAGCTCTGAGGTAAAGCTCTTTATTTGACCAGTTTGATGTATTAACCGGGCAAGGTGAAAAATTATTGTAAACAACAAGAGAAGGAGAATAGTATTTGTTGTGTTTTTGCCACAGTCTTTATCACAAAGGCAGTTATCCGTTTACTTTTCCATAAAAGCTTCTTGCAGTATCTGTAAGGTACAGAAGATGAAAAAGGCCTTTTACCTTCTGTTAAGATACCCATTGAAGCAGTAAATTCCCACAGGACAGTTTTGTCTGGATCTGACTTTTCTGTTCCGGAAACAAACCTGCAAGTCCTAGGCAACTGAGTTCTAGCAATCGACTTACATTTTTAAGAAGGGTGAAAAGGAAGACTCCTGGAACTACCACTCAATCACTCTCACTCTGTGCCCAGTACGAGCATTGAACACATTTTCCTGGCAGCTGTGGAAGACAGGAAGGTGATTAGAGACAGCTGATATAGCTCCCAAAATGCAAATCCTGCCTGATTAATTTAGTGGGTTCTGTGATGGAGTGACTATTGATGAACTAAGAAAGAACAACTGATGTACTCTCTGTTGACTTCTGTAAGACCTTTAAGAGGATCCCACACAACATCTTTGTCACTAATTTGAGGGGATCCATGTTTGATGAATTCAGCAGATAAGGAATTGACAGGATGGCCATGTCGAAAAAGTTCCATTCAGTGCCTCAATATCCACATGACAGTAACAAGTGATGTCCACCGGGACACTGGAACATATTGGCTAGAGAAGGATGTGGATGCCCCATTCCTGGGAATGATCAGGGCCAGGTTGGATGGAGCTCTGAGCAACCTGGTTTAGTGGGAAGTGTCCCTGCCCATGGCAGGGGGTTTGGAACTAGATGATTTTTAAGGTGCCTTCCAACCCAAATAATTTTGTTATTCTATCATTCTGCAATTAGACAAACAATTGAAAATTAGTGAACTTTAAAAAAATTTGTTTTACAAGAAAAGTCATAAACCAGCTTTATTCCATTAGTTTAGACTCTTTTAGCACTTCATGTGAGTTCCACTCTGTTGGAGATTGTTACTCTTCATGTGAATTGTATCCTTTTCCTTTCAGGATGACAGTGATGTTTATATTTTGACTAAAGTATCGGACATTTTGCACTCAATATTCAGTAGTTACAGGGAGAAGCTACTGCCATGGTTTGAAAGGTTACTTCCACTAATTGTCAACCTAATTGTAAGTACCTTCTTTTCCTTTAATTTCAATTTAGTTATCTTTTCTGATGTGTTAATATGCCTCCCATGCTGAACTCTTAGAGAACTTGGTAGGTAGAATGTAGCAATTACTGTTTTACAAAATACAAGGTTTATTCTTAATCGAAGATGAAGTCATTATCCTATGCATTTTGAGCAGGGTCTATGCACAAAATCCTATGCATTTTGTGCTGTGCTACTTAAAATCTGTGTTGCAAGACCCAGGATATTTGACGCACACAGTTGTTCTGAGAATTTAATTTCCTTGAGACTGTCCGGTATCTCAAAAATGGATTTCAAAAGAAGGGTTTTCAAAAGGGATTCAAAAGATTTCAAAAGAAATCTTCAAAAGAAGGGACAAAAAGGTGTTGCAGACTCATAGGGAAAAACTGAGACTGGCCTGTGTAATGGAGTGTGAAATAGAGGCGCGAAGATAGACACCTGAATTTTGTTTTGTTCGTGGTATTGCTGGAACAATCACTGCCACAAATTACATGGTTTTAGGATTGAATGTAATCCGTGAAGGTTTTAAGAAAGGTACTAGACCGCCGTTCCTGTGACTGTCGCAGATATAATCATTGGCTGTGCAGTAATTTCAGGGTGTCTCAGCTGTTGGGTGTTTGTGCCGCAGTGTCCGCATCGGCCGTGGCCGGACCGGCAGTGGGGGCTGTGCATCTTTGACGATGTGGTGGAGCACTGCAGCCCCGCCTCCTTCAAGTACGCCGAGTACTTCCTGAGGCCCATGCTGGAGTCGGTGTGTGACAGCAGCCCCGAGGTCCGGCAGGCGGCTGCCTACGGCGTGGGGGTGATGGCTCAGTTCGGCGGGGACAGCTACCGGCCCGTCTGTCCAGGTACGCACCCGCGGCCAGGAACAAAAGCGCCTCCCCGTCTGGTCGGTGAGCTCTCAGCCCCTTGGCGCTGAAATAGAGTTACCTGTGCCATTGACTGGTGATGGATTGGTAAAGTACTCGAGTTCTTCCTCAGGCTTCTATTGTTGTTCCCTGTAGTAATGTTTCTGTTGCGGCACTGACTGCTCAGCAAATTTGATTTGCATATTCTTTTTTAAAATATGATCTGGAGTGCAAATGTTAATTTCATAAAAACCTATCTTTTTGATACACAGCTGTCTCATAGATGCTTTCTGCTAATATTGATGTGGTTCCATATTCATGCAAAAGCCCCTGGATGTCTGGATAAACTACACCGGAGACCTGTATTAAGGAATAGCTTTGAATATGATTTATGTGGTTCTCTGCATTCTGGTTATATAAAAATGAGCCTGATATCTGTAAAGTAAGAAGTTAAATGAGTGTGATAGTACTTATCAGAAACACTTTGTCTCTCCTTTCTTTATGAATGTTTCAAATTTCTTTGAAACTTCAAATTCATCTAAATTTAAAGAAATTAGTGTCTACTTGTGCTCTTCTTGACAGTCACCAAAGTTAATTTTGCACACTAAGTAGCACCCCTTATCAAAGATTTTTTTCTTTTTTTTTTTTTTTTTGAGAAAATATGTAGTCATCTAAGTATGTATTTAAAATATGTATTTCGCATGAATGTTAAATGAAAGCTGAATTGGATGATATAAGAAAATTAGAATCATCTGACAGGGATTAGCACAAATCTTGCCTTCATCAATCAGGGTTGTAATTTTCATTGTTAATGTAAATGTAGCTGTTACATAACAACAATCAGAATAAGGTGTCTTTTTAAAAAGAATAGAAAAAGAAGTGTGGGGAGCCTTGCAATGAATCATTAAGAGCATGAAAATTTAGAATTGTCTAGACAGTTCTGATTTTGAAATTTTTTTAGCATCTGTTGAAGTCTAATTTTATTTTTCATTAATTACACTTTATCTTACCACACTTAAACTTTGTAACATCTTTGATTCTTCTCTTTGTATTTGGACAAATTATCCTTGATTATGCCCAGACACTTGGCTTCTCCTTAAGCTGAACTGTAGATAAAATAAACTTTCAGCTTTACAGCATACAGTTTATTAGCAGACACCTCAAAAGTATTCTAAATCCTTTTGTGCATACATGAAAGAACTTTGTGATTTATTTTAATAGATGAAGATACATTGTGATTAGAAACAAAGTAAAAATCAATGTCATGAGACATTATCTCCTCCACAGGTTTTGCTATATCTCTGAAAAATGTCATGTTTGTGTGCTTTTATTTAGAATTTATTGTCATTATTGGTTGATATATAGCACTGGCATGTTGTTCTTTTGCAAGTTTGGAGAATATGTAAATACTCTTCAGAAAAATCAGAGGTTTTGATATGAGCGTTTTTTGGCAGTCAGTTTAAAAAAGTCCAGGAATACAGCAAGAACTTGTAAATGGCATGCAATCTACATTGATGAAACAAATGTCACTAAAATCAGATTTCATGAAGATGAAGGAAATAAGACGGTTGGAAGGAAAAGCTACAGCAAATAAAGTCACTTTCTAAATGGGGATACAAAGTTACAATTGATGCAACTGACAAGATTGCTTCTGTTATGTTGGTGGAAGAATATAATTAGGTATTCTCTGAAAATTGTATCAATCAACTGCATGGATTTCTTCCTAAATCACATCAGTGGCTTCAAAACTGGATGGTGCCAGATGTCAGATCAGTCAGTCCTTGTAAAAAAGATCAGCATCATAGAAGATGGGTCTTCTATTGTCAAAAGGCTTTTAAAGGTTTATCTAACACATATATGTGAGAATGGATCTGTTTTATGGACAATATGAGAACTTCTCTGGTAAGCTGTAGGGAGAAAATTATGCTAATTCATTTTGATACCCTCTTAATTTTAAAGTTGCAGGGGCACACATGCCTACAGTATCCATTAGTATTAGTGAGTGAGATGCAGTGAGATGCAGCAGCCATGAAGACCTGATGTATAAAATGCAGGCTCAGGTGTTGTGGACATTGCAGACCTCTCTGAAACAAACTCTGCTTTGGAGAATAGTCCAGCAATATTGTCCTGCATTCAATACATAAGCTGGCAGGTCTGAGGTTTCTGTAGTTCTGTAATATTTAACAGTTTTTCCATAGCTGTTTAATTCTTCAAAAATCTAACGCAGTGGACTTAATATAGAAAGTCTGATTGTATATTCTTTATACAGGGAATTCTGTATAAAGAATATACAATAGATATATTCTGTGCAAAGCTACTTATCAAAATTCAAAAGTGTGAAATCTCACTTTTCCTCAGTAATTAGAGTTATTTTGAAGTGTACTTTTTGTACAATCCCACAACCTGCTTACTGTGTTGATAGAGAATTTCACAGTTCTAGCATTTTATTTTTAGCAGAAGAACACAAGGACAATTGTTCCTGCTTGCATGTAGTGTGCTTGGAAGTCTGCGTGGACACTAGTAGCTAAAAATGTGACATTGGTGTTCATTTAAAAGTGTGCACGTGGCTACCCACATGATTTTAAAAAATATAGTGGCTATTAACCTAGGAGGAAAACTGGCATTTTTCGTCCATTGACAGACATTTCCTTTCCTTGATTTTTATGATCTAAACCATGCCAAGTTGATTCACCAGGTGAGATTACTCCTCTGAGCTTTTCCTAGGGTACCTTTTAGTGGGGGGAGGTGTGTATGTGTACATCCCTACGCATTTTAATGTACAGATGTGCCCACTAGCAACAGATAGACATCAGGCATAAACTGAGGATGTGCACTATAGTTCACACTGAATGAAGGAGTGACATTCACAGTGAATGTCACTGTAGCAGTGCTTTTCCTCCTCCTGGGTTTACAGAGCCTATTAGATTAAACAGATAATGCTTGCTGTCTACAGTGTCTTGTGTGTTAGATTTAGATTGCATTCCAATTGAGAGACATGGGACTATTTTCTTCTGAACTTCTAAAGCAAATTCAAGCTTTTGCAGTGGCTGTTTTCTTCTGTTTCCTTGCAGAGCTTTATTTATCTGTTTGGTTTTCATATGGTAATCATTGAAAGAAGAACCTAGAAGCAGTGGAACATTGAAATGACTAGGTTTTAGTGCTGTGCTTGGAACACAAAAAATCCTGGGTTTATGCATACAGTTGTCTCAAGTAGAATTTGTGATATTAATGAAGTGTGGCTTGATTGTGCATTAAACTTTATTCTTCTGTTTTTAACAATTAGAGGCGCTTCCATTGCTGGTGAGAGTAATTCAGTCACCAGATGCCAAAGCCAAAGAGAATGTCAATGCAACAGAAAACTGCATTTCAGCAATAGGAAAGATAATGAAGTTCAAGCCTGACTGTATAAATGTTGAAGAAGTCCTTCCACACTGGTTATCATGGCTTCCACTTCATGAAGACAAAGAAGAAGCTGTTCATACTTTCAATTATCTGTGTGACTTACTTGAGAGGTAAGGCAAAGTCCTCCCACTAATGCAGGAAGTAAGCCTGTTTGCATGCTCTTTGCTTGCATTCTTTTTCCAAAACTGAGAAACTGTGAGGTTAATCTACATATGGTTTAGAGAAGATAATTTGAAATGTCAGAACTTCCCTTCCAGGTGTTATTGCTGCTTTTTTAAAGTTACTTTTCTTATCCTAAATGGTGTCTATATGGCTGGCAAAAATATCCTGGCTGCTTTATATGTCCATAATGGAAAAGGATCTTCAGGAAACTTGTACAGAAAATTTCAGGAGAAGTTTTTTTATACTTTACTTATAAAATCAGAACTGATCAGGTCTTTTCTCTTAAAAGCAGCACACATGCTCTTGCAGCCTTCTCTTAAGTAGTCTTGTACCTTTTTGCTTTCCAACAAAGGGAAGTATGAAGTAGAGAAATAATACGGAACAAAATAACTGTACAGTGCTATCATCTCCCTTACTAATTTAAATAATTTCAGTTATTATTGAAAGCATCTTATCACAGTTTATTCTTTGGATTTGTGCTCCCTCCGGTAGGTAAATGGAGGAAAAAAGTAAACAGTTATTCTAATGTGGTGTACTTCATAAATGAGTGAAAGAATGTAGCCTCTGAGGTGTTATGTAGTAAGCACACTCTGCCTGGCACTGTATTACAGCTTAGGAGAAAAATATAAAGGAAGTAGTTTAGATCTCTCACAGTCTTTTCTATTTTGTGAATACCTTGTATCCCTGAGTGCTTTATTGAGGCAGAGTCTCAAAATGGCAACTGAGGTCCCCAGACTAATTATAGTCTTATATTAACTTATTATTACTGATTCTAGAACGATTGTGTGGAGGCACCATGATAATGCTGCCAGGTGTGCATGTAAACAGGAACATAGAAATTGAGAACTGCAGTACCAGCACGCTTCTGTACCCAGCTCTGTGCAGGTGGCTCAGCTTGGCTACCTGCTTCTGTCTGGAGCTCTGCCAGTCCTACTTTCACTGCCTCTGCATTCCAGCACTGGTAGGTGGCAGGGCTGGAGGTAGATCATGTGTTCCACACAGATCCCTGATTGCTAATACTCCTCCACTCCAGCATTTGGCTGGCAAAGAGGGAGCAGAGCTGCTGGCTTGCTGTGTCATGGAGAGTGCTGGCAGACACCAGTAACGCAACGTCCTGGGAGGCACAGAGAGAGGAGTGAGTCCTTTTAGGCAGGGTATTTCTGTCACACTATTTACAGTTCCATCCACGTGGAACTCAGCCATTCTGTAAAGTTCAGAACTTCTTCCTGATAAAGTTTAGGCTGAGTAAAGAATCAGCTGGTTAAATATTAACAGAAGGGGGAACATGCTGTCAGCAGGCAACAAAGCTGTGCATACTTATTGAGCAGTATGAAACTTAAACCTAAATAAGCAGCTTTAGAATAAGATCATTCAAAGTCACTTCACTTACGTGTAAAGTGTTGACATTATTTTAGATAAACATTCTCTTGCAATATCTCTTTTGTAACAGCAATAACCCAGTTGTCCTCGGTCCCAACAACTCCAACCTTCCCAGAATACTTGGTATAATTGCGGATGGTGAAATCCACGAAGCTATCAAACATGAAGATCCATGTACCAAGCGGCTGGCTAATGTTGTTCGCCAAGTGCAGGTAAATATATGCTTGCTGAAGTATAAAGGGAACATTTAGAATCTGTTTGCAGAAGGAACTAAACTGGTAAACCAATTCTGAGAGCCTTATCTCCTTGGAGGATAATGTGATCCTAATGTGAACCAGTGATCTTGGAGATCCTTGGATGATTAATGATAATGGTGACATTAATGAATGATAATAATTGTGAGATTTCAGCAAGATGGCTAATGTGTGGGCCAGTATTAGTTTTTTGTGGGTTTTTTTTCTGAGTCAGAAATTAGAATCTGCTGAGGAATCTGCATGTCCTTTTATCAGTGAACTGTACTGCAGGATTTGATCCAACATGTGGTTCTTGTAAGGGTTGCCAGCATCCTGTGGTGACTTTCCAGTACAGCAGCAGCTTGGGTTCTTTGTTAGAGAATGAGTGCAAACCACAAGTTATTTTACTACTGCCCTTTTCATTCCAGTGCAAATATAGGTGGCAGTTTGATGTTGTCCCTGCCTTTGGGGAACTGCCTTAAGGTTCACTTCCTTTATTGCCATCATGAGTCACTTAATGATGATGGGGATGTCCAGGTACTTACACAGTGCATTTCTACAGTGCTGTAAGTGATAGTGCTCGTAGTGCAGGTCTGCTCCAGGGCCAAGTGGTTTTTGGTGGATGTAGTACTAATGAGAGAAAGAAGAGTACCTGGTAAACATCTCACTCCTAAAAAAACACAGAGGATTTTGAGCGGCAGATCTTCAATTATTTGTCTTTCTACCTAACCTGCTTTGGCAAAATTCAGGTTGAAGGATTTTAGGAACACTTGCTGTTGGAGAGGATTCACCTGTATGAGTGTACCAGCCTGAGAAATAAATTATTTCTGGTAGAAGAAGTTGTTAAAATTCTAAAAGCATAAAGAGAAGGAAATTGAGCCAAGTTTCAAAGTGAAATTAGTGTGACCTCTCTAGATTCTGCCTGACAGATGATACAAATCCTTGCTGTTAGTACTTACAGTCTGGGAATGGACCTTTGTATTAGGGCTTACCTAATGCATTTATTCACTTTACTTCAGATCATCAATAACAGTGGCACATACATGTATAGATTAGCTGTGTACAGCAATGTCTGGTTTTGGCCAGGATTGATAGCAACATTAATAAGAGACAAGACTTTCAGCAGTAGCTGAATTATTTACCTTTAGACCAAGGAGGAAAAAAAAAAATCTTAGAAGTCATGTCTTTTGAAAAATAAAATTTTAGCAGAATGTTACCAATCCTATTTCTCTTCACACATAGTATTTTGACTTTAGTAAAGCTGTAAGACTTTCACTGACTGGGAGAGCTTTACACCATGATAAGAATTTTCAAGGTTGCGTAGTTGCTAACAAGCTCCTGCTTCCCAAATTTCAGGAGACTTTTTTTTTCCTAATTATCTCAGTAAGCCGTTTCACTGTCAGTGTTTGACATGGGCAACATGGTCATTATTGGAATTGAATATCAGCTTCTTTGCTTAGGTATTGTCAGGCCAGAAATATTTCAGTGTAAAGTATCAATTTAAATGTGCATCAGAAATACTGGAATAGTACATTTCATTCTGCACTCTTTCATCACACATTAAGAGCCTAAAATGCCTAATGGTATTTAAAACTAAATCCACAAACTTACATTTGAGAGCATTTATTTTTGAAATTTTTGAATCAATTTTTATATTTTTTAAACTTTTTTTAATTTTCAGAAAAGGACATTATAATAGAACTGAATGTATATTATACCAAATGTAAATTAAAGTGCTTTTTAAAATTTACTTAAATTATACTGTTAATGCAAAAGCCAATCCAAAGACCTAAGCTCAGTCATCTGGAATTTTCTTTTAGCTTCAGTGCAAAATGAGCAAACGTTTTAGGCTGTAGTTAACGCAGGAGTGTCATGTAACTCACATAGTTGTTACAGGGAGCTTCCAGGAGTTCCAAATCAATTACTCTGCTGCTGTTCAACCTTTTGGAACATCTCAAGTTGACCCTGTGTGTAGCACTGTATATCACTGAAGATTTCAGCCTCTTCAGCAGGTATATTACAGGAATAAGCTGAGTGAATGTTGAGCTTTGTAAGCATAGCAGGGTTTAGGATGTGCCTTGAACACTTTCAGCCTGCATAAAGACCACTTCTCATTTTTTTTTCTAGACATCCGGAGGACTGTGGACAGAATGCATATCACAGCTCAATGCAGATCAACAGGCAGCCATACAGGAGCTCCTGAACTCTGCTTGAAGGGCCTTAACTATCATCTGCAAGAAAACTAACTCCAAATAAACGTTTACCCTATTGTTTAGGTTTCTTTTGTTTCTTTTCTGAGTAAAACCAGAACTGTAGTGCGTGTAGGCCATTCTTCTGCAACCTACGGGCAGTGGCAGCAGGAAGAAGCATTCTTTCAGAACGGTGTTTAAATCTGTTTCTATCCCACAACATGAAAGAAGTTTCCTGTAAACCCTACAATAGCACTGAAGAGTATTTTTCTAACGGTATCAGCCATCCATACGATGGTGAAAGGGAAACAAGTTGAATTTTCTCATTAGACATAAGACCTTCAGCAGTAGATGTACGTTATAACAGATAAACGTTTCTCTCTGCATCTAGTGTTAATTGTATTAATGGGAGTGTGAGTCTTTGTAGGGTAGAAAGTGTCCTTCTGCCCAGCAAGATAGTAGATCAAAAGATGAAAAACTGAAGACAAACATCGAGCATGAAGACCTCATTGATCGCACTTTTGATTCCCAAAAACAACTTGTACAGTGACTCAATGAGGAAAGCTGTTCAGCTTCCAGCCCTTGAATGTGAAGTCTCTTTGGCATGTCTGACAGTATCTCATTCACTCCTCAATAAATGACATTGAAACACAAGAAGCTTGTGTAGAAGTTCAGTGATGTGTGGTTCTTTTAATTTACTCTTGTGAAAAGATGAAAATAACAAACTATACAAGTCACAATTTTATATTTGAAACTTTGTATATTGTTGCCTATTACAGATTTTATGCTTTTTTGTTTCTTGACTTTTTAACAAATTTTTCACCTGAGTGTGTAGAATGGAAACTTAATGGCATTCCTTGTGTGACGGTAAATATACATATCTTGACTTTAAAATGTTTTTCATGTTCAGATGCAATTGCATTTCTTAACTTATAAAATGTAGTGTTGTTCCAGCTGCGAATGTGCAACGTGATCTGGTAGGCAGCAAACCTGTTGTAGTAGCCTGTGTTTCATTTAAAACCGTTATACAGTTGGCACCCTGACCTGAAAGAATCAAAAAAACGCCTCAGGTCTTTCTGGTACTTCAAGAGCAATACATCATCTACCAGCAAACACAGGCATAGAGTATCTGATTTCTAGCAAAGGTGAGTGAGTTTTCCACTCTGTTACTTCAAAGCTGTTAATATATGCATTGATCTTTAAAAACTTAAGTTCTTGCTGGAGTGTTCTTCAAGTTGTTCTTCTCAATTGTCTCTCAAAACAGATCTTTTCACAAAGAGGGTGTAACTTTCCTTAATTTATAAGAAAAGCAAGAACTTAACATGTAACAAATTGCCTCTCATACTAAAGAATAAATTTAGTTTTGCCTTTGAAAATGTTTCAGAAAAGAAAATAAAGAATGAGGTATACCAAAACCAGCCCAGGACCATTATATGCCCAAAGGTTTGTGAGACAAACTGCCTTAACAACATGTTAAGTTAAGAAACTTAACTTGACAATTTAGTTTGTTTAGAGGCAGCTGAAACAGTGCAACAAAGCATTGTTCCAGTTTTCATTTTGTTCAGTATTGGTAATCTCTTATTTAGAGAAATTCGGGCATTCATGCATCTGGAAGATGAATGCTAAGGATTGCATACCAGTACTGTGAGAGAAACAGTCATGTCAGTTATCTCAAGCACTGGTCCTAACAATAACAATTTTGCTATACTCTATCCATCATCTTTCTTTGTGGGGTTTGGTTTTTTAGGTGTTTGTTATTTCAATTTCCCCACAAACTAAAACATGTAAATCTTTCCCTGCAGCAAACTTTTTGTACTTTTTCTTGGATCTTAAAGCTTAGAATTTTTTTCCCTTTCTTCGGACTGTGTGGTGAGAATCGTAGCACATTTGGCATTTCCCAGATGCAGCGTCAGCTTTGGCTCTCTGTAACATCAGCAGCATTTGAATTGCTCTCCTAATGGACCAGCTGTAGTCCTTTTGCCTTCCTTTCAGTCAAACTAACTGAGAACAAATAGAACCAGGAGATGGGGTTGCTCTCTGTGCCAGAGCCAGCACATACCAACGTTGTGCGGTTGCTTTTACCTTGTTAATCATTTCATCAAAGCAAAGGGCAGCGAGTGAATCACTGTCAGCCTGACAGGTAGGTTGGTACTACCTAGAGATCTGTTCTTGCCTGTCCTCACTGAACTTGTCAGGGTTAATCCAGAAGCTTCTGTGGCATTTTCTCAATTTGCACCAGCTTTAAAAACTACGCTCCCTTTCCACCTATTTAAAAGCTGTCTGAATCACCAGTCTTTGCTTTTCTGGTTCCTTAACACAGAATTTTTAAGCAGTCGACAGTTCCTGTTCTTCATTGCACTTAAGTACTGTTGCCCAAAGAAAGTATAGTATAAAAATAGCTTTATCTGCAGCTATCTAAAAATAAATTGTCATCTGTATGAAGGAGCTAAAGTAATTTTCAACTATGGTACTGGTATGGGAAAGATAGTTTTGATTCAACCATTTTTCTTGGGTATAACTCCAGTCTTGCTTTGACAAACTGCTCAGCTATCATGTGGGTTGGGAGATGGTACCTAGTGTAGCGTAAAGAGCACTGGGAACAATGGCAGTGTTTTCACTTTGCCTGAACAAAGAGGTATCAAATCCACCCCAGACATCCACACAGAAGTGCTAGAAGTTGCACTCAGTAACAAAGCACAACGAGAGAACACGGTGCAGGTGTTCCGGTACTAGAATTCCATTAGCCTGTTTAATAAGGTTATGGCTAGCATTCATGAGCACTGCTTTCAAAAGTAGCTCATCTCCCTGGAGTGTGGGTGAGTTCCCATCTAAACTCACCTGTTTGAACTGTTCTGGAAGTGAAGCTACTTTCTTTGTGTTTGCAGCTCTAGGTTGGTCATGACAGATAATAATGCAGATGACTGTCAAGTCTCCTTTACCTGGCTTTGTCTACAAGATATCCCCCAGAGAATCCTGTGCAAAATCTATGTAAGAAAGTGACTTGTAGCCTTCACGCTTCCAACGTGGGCTTTGTGTACTGCTGAGGCATTCTGTTATTGCTTTTTCTCTGCAGAGACTTCAAAGTGTTGCTGAGTGCAAGGGCTGGTATTCCCCAGCATAGAAGAGTTGTTGTTATACCAAATGTTGTCTGTTCTCTACACATCTAGATCTGTCCGTCTCATGTATGGATTACATGCGTGAGAGTAAGACGTGTTGCACAGTTGGATTTTTTGATGAAATAAAGAATTAAGGAAGGTGAATTTCCTATTGACTCTGTGTATGCTTGTATGTATTGGTTATGCAGCTGCCTCAGGCTTTTGAACTGGAGCTTTGTTTTTACCTTACTGATATCTGTAGGGGTGCACACATACATTGAAATTACAACAAGAGTGCTTTTAAAAGTGATACAAAAGTCAAGTACTTGCCACCACATTTTTTTCTCAACTTCGAAATATTTTGTTTGGCATCTTTATGGAGGAGCCTTAGCCTTTGCTATTCAATCATTTGGTTTGGTCTTCCTTTGCTAACTTAGACAATGCTGCTTCCTCTTATGGGGCTCAATGGTACCTTACATTCTGAGAAATACATTTGTTGTCTTCCAAGAAGCAATAAACAGGATCTAAGTGCTTGTCTAGTACAGATCCTTTCCCTTCTTGGTTATCTTGAAGATGTTTGTGTTGTTTCAAGGAAGAACATCTCTCAGGACAGCTTAACCTCTGTTGATACTTGGAGGTATGGGCTCAATATTGAATAGAAGTCACGGGATTTGTTAAGGAAAAGGCTTCTACAGCATCTTCTCTGATGCAAAAGCGAAGTGAGGAATGGAGGCCTACTCAGAACGTGAAAGCTGTGTTTCCTGTCTTTGAATACTAAATGCTAACCTCTCAGCCACAGTACAGTTATTCCAGTAGAAATCTGGGTTTGTTTCTTGGGGTTTTGACCACTTATGTATCAGAGTATTTGCTTTTCAAAGATAATATCTTGTTCCTCACAGCCCGCAAGGCCTAAGTGTTTGGTCTTTACATTTGTCCTAAGTTCACAGATTTTACTTACTGAATTGGCTCTGATCTCTTTAATTACCTGGTAGAGAAGCCCCACCCCCTCTCACCTCTCTCTTCTGAGCCTATTTAGGAAATCAACATGGGAGTGGCAGCCTGGGCTATCTCCTGATGATGTGCAAACAAATGATGCTCAGTGCGATTGCTCACCACCCGCTGAGCCATTCTAGACCCACCTTCCCAAACCCAGATCAGCCACCCTTCCACGTAACCCCCCCAGTTTATACACTGGGCATGGTAGTCTGTGGTGTGGAATATCCCTTTGGTTAGTTTGGGTCACCTGTCCCAGCTATGGTCCCTCCCAGTTCCTTTTGTGTACCTCCCCATTGGCAGAGCATGAGACAAAGAGGGGGAAGAAAAAGTCCTTGACTTAGTATAAACACAACTTGGCACAAACCAAAACATCAGTGTGTTATCAACAACATTCTCATTCCAAATCCAAAACGCAGCACTCTAACAGCTACTGAGAAGAAATTCACGCTGTCCTACCTGAAACCAGGATGTCCTGCAAGGCTGGAGTATGTGAATTTCATTTCTCTGCTTAGGAGATAAGGAGTGGCAGTTTGTGCTGTGGGAAGACAGTTTCTACAGCCTCTGCAACAGATTGTTTCCTATCATTCCAGGTCAGACCAGTGATAAGCTTTCTGTGCATTTTCAGGAAGGAAAGGTAGGACCTAGGAGGTACAAGTTAGTTTTGATTTCGATGATTTTGCCTTATCACTCCAAAGGCTGCACATGACCTCAGTTCAGGTGGAGGGAATTTCTGTGGCTGCTAAACCATGAAAGCAGAATATCTTTTGAATTTAGTATTGTTGCCACTCTAGAATTAAGAATAACTTGTGCTGATGCAACATTTGATGCAGGTACATGTAGTGGATTTTCACTTACTTAAGGAGATTTGTTACTTTTTTCAGGGTCTGTTTTGGTTTCGGGGTGGGATTCTGGTTTGTTTGTTTTGGTGGGGTTTTTTTGTTAGATTGTTGGGTGTTTGGGGGCTTTTTTTTGTGCGTTCTTGCTAGCAGAAGAGGTTCAAAGCTCCCCTGAGGCACCAGATGAGCCATACTCATTGATGGAATAGAATTTTCTTCCAGAAGAGTGGAAGGGTATGTGTTGGCAGAATTTCTTCAAGGGACCATTACCCATGACAAGATACATGGTTTACTATTAAGTTTTGTCTGTTTAGAGAGTTGGTATCACTGGAAAACAAACAAACAAACCTAAAAAAACACCAAAACTG
>VWZN01021209.1:210452-226516 GCA_013396955.1 Regulus satrapa
TCCCCGGGCGGTGACAGCCCGGCGGACACCCCGCTCGGCCCCGCGTAATCTCATTACCGCGGGTAATCCGCGGGCAGGCTCCGCGCAGAGCGGCGCCCGGACCCGCGTCCTCGGGCTACCGCGGCCGGGAGCAGTCCGGGCGGCGGTGAGGGCGGCAGCGCGGCTCCTTGCCTTTTGTTTCACCCCGGGCTGGGACCCGGCCCCCGGTCCCGGCTGCGGGGCGGGAGTCCAGGAGGGACATGCGGCTCCGGGCGGAGTTGTAGGGGCGGCCCGGGGAAGGGTTTAGCACGGCCGGCAGCCGGCGGGGAGGTGCCGCTCCGGGGGGCGTGCGATGGCAGCGCCTCCTTCCCGCCTCGGTCCGGGGCCGCCCGGCGGAGACGGGACGGGACGGGAGGAGCTCCCGCTCGCCCCTGGCCGGGGCCACCACCCCGGGTTTCCTGAGTGGCTGTAGCGGCTGCGGCCGCCCGGTTCTCCCTCCCTCACACCCAGGGGTGCGCAGAGGTGCCTCTAGCCCGGTGCCCTCCGCCCTTCGGCTATCACCTTGCTCATGTCCGAGCTGGCGAGTTCGCCGGTTTCAAACGGAACGTTGCCTTCTTTTCCTTGTGATCAGCCTCAGACAGCCGAGAACCGCTGGGCAAAGTTTAGCGTAAACTGCAGTTTATTTCCCGCGCGGGAGCTCATGGTGCGGTAGGCCTACTTAGCTTATGTGATACGGCTGCTTTCTCTCTTTTTAAAGCACCCTTAAACTCAAAACAGCGGAGTTGATTTAAAGTTGCCGGATTTGCTTGATTGCCGGCACGAAATTACTGCGTGGAGTATCTTTGTCGGTCACAGCCTTTTTGCTTGGGTTACCCTCGAAGGGATTTGTCCCTCGAAAGTGGAAAGGTGATTGCTCTAAAAGAACAGCATCGATCAGCTGCTATCTCTCAGATACCTTGACTCCTGCTGCGCGTTATTCATATCGCTCAGATCCCTTGACTCCCGCTCCGCGTTGCTTCCAATTCGCAGCAAGCAGCTGATGTTGGAGTGAAGCCAAGAAAAATAAAATTCTCAAGGAGATCAGTAGAGAAATGCCCCAAAAGTTCTCTTTGAATTAAGACTCCTCTTTCCTCTACTTTTGGATGGTGATGCGAGAATTGCTGTATCCAGCTAATTGGTGGACCTGAGCTTTTTTTTATTTTTTAGAAATGGTCGTGCTTCCCAAGAATGCCCAAAATCCTCATAGCGGTGCCTCAGGTGTCGGAGCTACCGGGGGGTCTCGAAGCCCGGGGCTGCTCTGCCGTGCTCATGGGGCGAGGACCGGGCTCTTGGTGAGGCCAAACAGGAGCTGCTCTTCCCCTTCTGCCCTGGCCTTCTCCAGAGTCAGAAGTGGCGGTGCTCAGCGAAGGGTAACAGCTCTGGTGGCTCAGGAGTCCCGCCAAATGTTTGTGCTTTCCAATTCAGAACTTCATTCTCTTAGATACAGTTTTGCTCCAGGATTTGGCAGACGCTTTTTCCTTTCCTTTGTAAAAAAACAAAGATGAGGGGTTATATGTAATACGCTGAATTATGATGGCTGTTTTTGAAAGCTTAGACGTGGCTGTATGAGTGCAAACATGGTGCAAATTCTTTTATCCCCATGGAATTAAGTTCAAATGTAGAACTGTGGATCCCTGTGGAAGGGGTAGTCGGCAGTAGGGGCATCACGGGAAGAGGGTAGAAAGCTGTATTTCTCAGCTTGTTTTTTGCACGATCTTGTACAGTCAATTAAATTATTGTTTTTCTGCACTCTGTTCTTTGAACAAACCAAACACACTAGGAAAGTGGGAAAAATATTTAACAAACAGTAATGTAGAACTTCCGAATGTCAAAAGTTGGTATGAGATTGAATGTGTAATATCCCAGCTTGACTTTTATTTAATGGCTGGACTTCAGATTGGATTTTTTTACTTTTTTTTTTTTTCCCCCAGGTTGACACAGTTCATTAGTCATTTTGTAATCAATATCTTTAAACATGCTACTTGTAAACAAAACTTTTGAAATAAAATTGTGGAAGATAAATGACCTAAGGGGAAATCACTTCAATGGGGTGGTTTGAAACAGGAAAAAGAAAGACTTGCCCTATGAGACGTATTTCTGCATTAAAATTCCGATAGAGAATTCTGAATTTATAGAGTTGCTCAGTAAATTTTCCCTGCTGATTTTTAGATTAATTTAACTTAGTAAAAAATCCGAACTTCTACTTAAAAAATTCATGTATGGTGATAATTAGCAGCTCTTCTAAAAAGAAAATATATAAGAATTTTTGACATTGATGAATACGAGGCTGCCACTTCTGGCAGCTTTTTAGATTATGTATGCTTCGTGATGGAGCTATGCACAAGAAATGCTTCTCTGGTTTGAAATATCCTTACCTTAAGTCTTTACTTGCTCTTGGGCATGCTTTTGTTAAAGGGACTGACTGCTGTAGAGACTCCCAAACTGGGATGTTTTAGGGCATGAAGCTGGGGAAGGTGTTCCACAGGACCACCTTGTTTTCATAGTGTTTGCAGGGACAGATTGGTGGTTGGGCAGAGAAACCCCAGGGCTGACAGTGGGCTGAAGAATCAAGTGCTCACCACCAGCTGAGCGCATCCCCTCAGGTTTTACAAGGTGGAAAACTGTGCAGAGAACAATGTTGGCTGCTCCCTGCTTGTTAGTGGTTGTCCGTCCCTCCTTGCCCAGACTGGAATTTTAAGTGCAGGTCAGTGCTCTGACCTTGGCCTCCCCTCTGCTCCATTTGGGGAAAAGCAGATCTGCATCTTGCTGACTGCAGTGGGGATCTGGATCCAGAACTTCCAGAGGATTGACTCAGTTCATCTCTTTAAGCTTACGTTCATATTTGAGAAGTATTTTTTGTAACTGTAGGATTGGGTTGCAAACCCTGATTATATACGTAAGTGAAGCTCTTAGTAGACGTTTTCAAGCAGTTAAACCTCTGTGTTATTAACCTTGGTTAAATTCTAGGGCTGAATCAATGTATTAGCGTTGTTGTTTTTGTGCTGCGCTGTTAGCGTTAGGGAGTAAACTTACTGGGTTTGGTTTCTGGTTTGATTTTATTCCCCCAACTGTTTTTTCATGGTCTGTGCCAGTACCCTTATTTTATATTGTCTTTTTTAGAAAAGCATGATAAAAATGCTGTTTATTGAATTTTGGTCCACCAAATAGTTCTGCTTTTTCTGTTTCTTCTTTTAGAAATTGGCATGTTTATCTTAAAAGGCCCTTTCCAGGCTCAATTTCATGACTTTGAAAGGTTGCAGTTTGTGTATTTTCTTTCTTTATATTTTTCCTTTTTTTGTGTACTTTTTTGACTGTCTGAGTAGATGATAAAGTTTCTCGTTTACAGATGGAACGCTGAACTCAGGAGCTTGTTTTTCTGGTTGCAAAGGCACAGAAGACTAATTACAGAGGTATTAAAGGTCATCAGGCTCAAGTCAGCTTTGAATTTGTGCAAAATGTCAGTAAATTTGGCCTGCAGAAATGTAGGCGAATCAGACAGTTAGGTCTGTCTTTGTGGGTTGTGGGCACTATCTTGTTTGTCGTCAGTTGCAGCATGATGAGCTTTCTGACCTTGTCTGTAATGAAGTAGACTTGATTACATATTATGAGAAAAGAAAATATGATATGTCTTTTGGGGAGATTTGAGAAGCAGCTACATTTTTTTTTCCTTTATTCTAAAAATATAAATGGAGGAAATTGTTCCTCACGCTTGGTTGTCAAAAAGGACTTAAAGAAAAAAAAAAAGAATGGCGTCTCTGTTAGCTGGTACTCAAATAACACGAAGCTTTGTTGGTGAAGTTCAGGAAGGTGCTAAAGTTCTGTTTTCTGTTGATCTTGTGTGGGAACTGATTTTTGTAGTGTGCCCTTCAGTGTAACACAGTGAAATCTGTACAGCAAAATCTGGTTTTGTGTCACTGTATAAGATGGAGAAAAATACTTTCTCAAGCCATGAAATCTGGATACTGAGGCTCATAGAAGAGTTTTGTACAATACAAGTTTCTTACTAGGCATGAATAAAACTGGGGGTTTGGGTGATATTTTGATGTAAGGCAGCGATGGTGTGTGCAGACAATCTTTACTTTCCCAGGTTATAAATTGGGTGTAGTGGTGAAAGCCCCCTGGAAAGTGGGAGGCTGTGTCTCCGAGACGCTGCTTCCCTTACTGGTGATGCCTTGCCTATGCTCTGCTCTGGTGCTTACCATTAAAATCAGGTCTTTTGGCTACTTTGGCATCCGTGCTGCAGGTTGTTTGGACCCATGGCACAAGATTTATCAAATGAGTAGCAATGTTAACAGTGACTTCAATCCCCATTTCCTTCTAAATATGCTGTCCTGGGATGGGGAAAAATTAATGGTTTGGACCTTGCAGGGTGACTGAATTTGCCATGATGGAAGTATGTTAAGAAGCTATTACACTGCCATTTGACATGTGATCCTGCTGTCTTGTACGGGTCTCTAAATTGCTGTTTAAAGTTCTCTCCCTTGTTAGGGCTAACAGAAGGGAAAAGGCTAAGTTGTGCGACCAGAGGGGACTTCCCCCTCTTCCCTTACGTATAGGTCTCCCCAGAGCCTCTATTTCAATAACTCGAGGTATTTAGGGGTATAATAACACAAAATACTACAGAAATTCAGCAGCAGGAGATGTGTCACGTGGCCAGTTTTATCTGAGGAAAAGCTGTGACTTTCTGAACAGAGATAGCAGGATCATCTTTGCTCGAAACAGATGTGCTTGAGTTCAGGCACCGTGCTCTGTACACAGAGGGAGGACGGCATCGCCGCCTCAGGGACAAGCTGCTCGGGCACCTGCACAAAACATTGCTGGGGAAGAACACACATTTTTGTAGGTCAGAAGATGACTTACTGGCAAACTGGAAACCCTAGCAGTAACAGGAGGGAGTTGCTGTTGTTGGACGCTTCCTTTTCTGATCTGGGGCTGCTGTTTCTGCTGGCCACCTCTGGCCTTTACTGTGTCTTTCACGCCTGATTATTGCAGGCCCAGTAGTTTGATCGCTGGTCACTAATAATACTGATGACTGTGTCTCCTTAATCAAGGGCCTTTATTTTCAGTCACCTGCACTGCAGGCATGGGTCAAGAAGAGATTTGTCAGTGTATTCCAACAACACAAAACACTATCTGCTCAGTAACTTGAGTGCATTTAATTGGCTCTTTCTGCGCCACATCGGGCATTTTTCTGTCGGTTGAACTCTTTCAAATAATTTATTTCTGTGCCTGGATTAAGAACCTGAGCTGCAGATGTTATGCATTCACTCTTTCAATCTCGTGAGCGTTATTTTTGGATGTGTCCCAACCTCTGTCTCTCCACTGAACAATACTAAAGGTGTTCCACGGGGACCTTTGTTAGCCTGGCAATGGAGCACTGGCAGGCTGCTCATTAGTCTTTTATGTCTCTCCTTATCAGTTTTACTGAGAAACTCCCTATCGCTTTGGTTGCACATGTTAGAATAATTAGGCTTCCTGTTCAGCAGGTTTGTGTGGCATTGATTTTGGCCTGAAAGTTCAGGGGAGGGGAAGGATACCATTCAATTATATGAAATGGCAGGTATGTCTCCCATAGCTACCTTTTAAAATTACGAGTTGGGTTTAAAACATATTACTGCAAAAAGAGAGGCAGAAATCCCAAGCAGACTTTATTGCTACTTAAAAAGGAGGTGTCCTCTCTTGCATTAATAAATAAGTGAAAAAAACCCCCTTAAATTTCTAAGAGGAAAAGAGCATGTGATGATTTCACTGTTCAGTTAGAAGAGGACTTCACATAATTCATGGACTCTGGGATCACAGTAGGTATCAGACTGACTTGGAGCATTTCCCTGGCCACCCTGATCTTTGTATGATTACGGGAAAGAAGAAGGATGGGATGTTGTTTGGGGATTAAGTTTGGGGGTTTTTTTGTTTTTTTCTTTTTTTTCTGTCCGTCTCTCATATTTCCAATTATTCTGGAGTTTGCTGCTGCTTGTGGCTTACCATCAAATTGAATTTAATTTGATTTGGTTTTACTTTGTTAATTCTCTGCAGTCTTATGGTTGCGGTAACAGTGATTACAACTGAGAAGTCTCAGGCCAGCTATTGCTCTGTATAATAGCAGTGTCTTTTTCAGATTAGGGAAAAGTAGGATTTGTTTAGTTTGTCCTGCCTGAGGTTATTTTCTCAAACATCCAGGCTAGAAATTGTGATTTAATTTTTTTTTTTCTTCGGGAGTTTCCTATTTTCCAGGAAATGGTTAGTGTTCAGGCTCATCAAAATACAAAAAATATGAAAGGGAGAAATGGAAAGGGGGTATTCAGTTGCTGTACCTTTTAGAGAATGAATACTATATATAACTTTATGAACTAAATAGTCTCTATGCATTTTAGAAGTTAAACTTACTTGGTGTGAATCTGTGAGATTAGCCTCCTTGGCTAATATTTAGTCTTTTTCAATTTGGAGACCTCAGCTCCTATCTTATTATGGTGGGAATTCCTCCTGAAAATCTGTTTTACATTGTGTTTGTAAGACCTAAAGCCGTTGTGTTTGCCTTTAACATATTAAACATTCAATAGTGCTTTTTAAGAAGAGGCATCAACTGGTGTATGTGGGAAGGTCAGCTGTATGGTTATGCCATTGTAACCTATGTTGTTCATTAGGCATTTTGGCTGAATTGTTTGATGTAATGTGGAAAATAAGATTGTTTAATGCTTTGGTGCAGAGTGCCATTTTCCCTTCTTGTGTCTTTTGAACTGTTGATCATAATTTTCAGGACTGTGAAAGAGAAAATGCTAGAAACCATTAAAGTAAACCTAAAATGAGCAAAAAGAAAAGTGTATCTACAGTGTATGGTCAATAAATATTAAACTTATTAAGCTAGCAGAAGATGACTCTCAAAATGTCTCAATAGGAAATAAATAAAAGACAAAGCAGGTGGTGTGATAGCATTGCAGTGGGGAGAAGAGCAAGTGACTCTACCATTTGAATGTAAAAAAGGTTTTAAATGGCATTCTAATTAACTGCTGCTCACAGCTCTGCTTTTAATAGTAATATTTGAATACTGAGATAAGCCACAAACGGCACAATTCCAAGGGTGTAGGATCCAATTGCCTCAAACATGTGAGTCGGAAGTGAACCTCTAAGAGAAGAATTTCTGAACAGACCTGTGAGAGAGGAGAAGCTGTCAGTGGTATCTTTGCTGGGCGGGCTTTTCCATCTCAGCGTTTCTTACCATATTCCAGCGTTTCTTACCATATTCCAGCATGTCTTACCATATTCCAGGTTCACACTCCAGGCTGGAAGGGTGGAGCGGTGCCGTTGCTCGAGGTCCCCTGTGTGGTCGGTCACCACACCTGAGCACTTTTGACTTGGTGGCTCTCGGGGTGGGGAGGAGGGGAGGAAATAAATGTGGCACTAGCGAAGCCTGCTCACAGAAAGTGAAATCTTTATCAAAAACCTTGCCCATATTGACGCCAAGTGCAATTTCCCACCCTTATCTGGGAATGCTTCCTGGAGCCATGAAGTAGTGTGACTTTATCTAATGAAGTACCTAAGTGATGATAGAAGAGCAGGATATCTGCATGATTTTTAACTCCAGCTGTCCAGCTATATAAATGCAAATCAAGGACTATTTCACATTCTGAACCAAAAATTTATCCACTGTGCAATGCCCTGGACTCAAGCATTTGTCCCTTAATTTTGTGTGCTGTGTCTGCACACTGAGGCACCAGAGGAATCACTGGAGCAGTTTATAGTTGTAATAATGCTTCAAGGATCATTGGAAGCAATGGACAAGCAAATAACACTTGATGGTAGCTCTCTGCTTGAGAAAACCCAACACAGGGAAGCCATTCCTGTCGTCTGAATGAAGAGAAAGGATTTGATGGAGGCGAGCTAGGGACTAATAGCAGCATGCTGCAAATGTATGACAGAAAAATTAGATCACCGTTGTGATGGAGTGGGGTATGTGTATGTTTTTCTCCATCTGATGAGAAGAGGGAGCTCAGAAGAATTTTCTTTTTCTGGAACCAGGATATGTAGACTTTTCATTTTCTCTGCTTAAAAAAACCCCATAACAAACAGTCTATATATTCAAGAGAATTCAGGTATCTGAAAGCATTATAACTGATGGCAATATTGTTCTTAATTGGGCTAGGGTTGCTTTGAATCCCTTAAATCTGTTAGTGGAATTTCTTCAGGCAGTACATAAAAATACTACATTTTCTTTCAAAGTTCTTTTCCTCAAAAGCGAGAATAATGTTTGAACATACATGCATTATGTTACTATTTGAAATATTTAAAGCAGAAAATAGGTGATAGAATGAGAACAGCTATTACACAGAGAAAGAATAATCTATTAAAAGCTGGAGTAATTAGCTGTAGAGGTGGTGAGCTATTTGATCATACACCACAATAGATGAATATATAAGTAACAGAGCTACATTTTTCCCATCCTGTGTCATGTAAAGAAAATAACAGGGAGCTAGGTATGTCTCTTCATCTTTGTATTTGAGTTTTCTGCAAGATCAGTGTGATATGAGGCTATTTATAGCTGTGGGGTGAGATTATGTCTGTCCTTCAAGAAAGCTCAAAAAATTTTAATTCTGGTGTAAATGTAATTCAGTAGAAAAAAATCCTGAGGAAGGGTCTGTATTGTACTTTTCTGCCTGCTTTTGTCAAAACAAAATGCCTCCTCTAACCCGAACAAAGTTCTTTCCACTTAAAAGCACACCAGGATTGAAACTGATGCTTGGATGTATGCCATGAAGGGAAAATGGTAGCTGTACATCTAAAAAATGTCTACAGAAAAATGTCTACAGAAAAATGTAAAATGTGTCTAGAAGTTTTAAAGCCTTGTAGCTGTGGCAGCTTTGGGCTAACCTCAGAGAAGAAAGAATTTCAGAAAAAAAAAGTGATCTGAGAATGATTCCAGCTTGGCAAGGAAAATGTGATTTGGAGACATGGAAGAGAAAATTAATCAGAATAATAGCTCTAGCTCTTACAGGGAGATTGAGTCTATTTATGAAATTAATATCTGAAAATTAATTATGAAACCAACCTAATGATATATATATATATCTCAGGGCTTAAGAGGATGTTTGAAAATCAGCAGGTTACTCCAGGATTGTTCTGCAGAGAAGTTTCTAGGAGTGGACTAAGAATATCTGCATTTGACTCCTCACAGAATATTTGTATCACAGTAAGCAAACCCACTTCACTCCTGTGCAAATGTTTCCTGTTGCAGTCAAGTGACAGTTTGGCTCAACTCAGAAGAGTCTGAAATGCCTGAGAGCTGGATTTTATTTAATCAGCTGGGTAGAAGTTTCCTAAAGTCTTTAGGCAGTGTCTAACTTTTTAAAAATAAAATATGCTTCAGTGCAGCAATTTCTGGTTTGTATGTATGTATGTTAGACAGTGAGTGAGTTTATTCTAAGCATTAATTGCTTGTTTATGGAAAACCCTGGACTCACCTGGATTTTTCACTAATCTTCCAGGTTAAATTTAACTGCAGTTTTATCAGAAGGACAAGCTAGTCTGGTTGCTTTTGAAAGTGTTTAAAGAAAGTTTCTTAACTCCTCCTTTGGTATTCCTCTAGTAAGGCCTGATCCGTTCTTTATCTCCAAAGTTTAAAGCTTGAGGG
This sequence comes from Regulus satrapa, assembly GCA_013396955.1. NCBI lineage: Eukaryota > Metazoa > Chordata > Aves > Passeriformes > Regulidae > Regulus > Regulus satrapa. The sequence continues at coordinate 220,093 of VWZN01021209.1, forward strand.
AACAATAAAGACTCAAATCAATTGGAAGTAATTGCAACTGGATCATCAACATAGTTTTGTTTAATTTACAGTGTTTATTTAGTGCTCTCCTGTTGAGGAAGTTTAATCAAATTGCTCAAGCTCTAGAGGACTACAGGGAGCAATAGCAACTGCCCAGGTGTTTGTTTTTAAGGCTCAATCTTTTATATATATATATATATATATATATTTGTGTTTGAGAAACAAAGATTTTTAGTATCTGGTGCAATGGCTGGAGTGTTTTCTCTGTGTCTGATCATGGGGATACAGGGGTCCCATTTGGCTGTGTGCTTTCCCAGTGGTGCCAGTCTTGTTTTTCATAGATGCTCTTGAAACACCAAGAGAGAGGGAGAGAGGATCTCTGCTTTTAATTTAAAGTCTCTCAACAACGTAGGTGAAAAGAGTACTTTAAATACAATTAACAAGACTGTATTAGTAGCATGCCTCTGCTATTTTGGAATAGACATTGGAATAGCCTTTAGAAGCTCTTGGCTCTCTGTTTATTGTTTGTACTTCTTGTTTAATTGTGCCGTGTGCTCATCTGCCCTCCTTGAGGGCTCTGGTGTGCCTGGTGTAGTATTTCACTGCGCAGGGCTAGAATCCTTAACCCTCACATTTGAGAGTGTCTGTGCTATGGGACAGCTTCTTCAGACTGTTTTCTTCAGGGAATTCACATGTGATGGGGACAGTTGAAAAGCAGAAGTCGTGACCTTTGAAGGCATGGAATGTCGTGCGGGATTATCCTTACCCAGTAAGCAATTGGTTTGTGTTAGAGGGAAAAACAGTAACCCATTTCTTTGTGCCAATTTCTTTTGTCCACCCTTTATTTCCCCTTCTTCTGGCTCCACAACATTCCCTTATTCATAGACTCCTAGTGTTTTAGCAGTATTTGTGGGATTTTTTTGTGATTCATTAATAAGGCTTAATTTCTTTCAGGGTGAAAGAAAAACACGATGTAAACTGAGGTTCTGGGATTCTATTTCTGTGTGGCATACCTGAGAAGAACAATTCCTGCTGTCTTAGTTTTAACAGCAGTTTATTAAGAGAAGCCAAATCAAAACAAACCATACTGTTGCTATTGCAAAGCTGGTTAGGGAAATGTATTTCATCACTAGAAATTAATGAATCTATGGATTTTCTACTATAAATAGAGGGAGAAGAGTTTGTCATTCTGAATAATTCCATTAGTGAAGGTGGGATGTTACTGATGCTACTTTTTTCAGGTTTTCAGGTGTTAAGGATTATTTGGTTTTCTCCAAACCTCCTTATATAGATGATTTGTTCAGTATATTAACTTGTTTTCCTTCTTGAAATCGATTAATGTTTTTATTTCACCACTCCTTTTTAAAAATGCAGTTACTAGCTGCAACAGCATTCCATCATATTTATCCTTAATATCCATAGTATTCATCTTTTCCATTGATAAAGTAAATGCAGTGGAAGGACACGCTGTGTATGTTTTTTAAATTTCACTAAGCTTATAGCCAAAACTTCTTCTGATATAGAGTCCTGGAACTTGTTAGCTGTTTGTTTATGCCTTCAACAAAAGTGTAAGTATGTACATTTTGAGTAATACTCCTTTTGCATTAGTCCTACAGCTTTCTTACCAGTAAGGGAGGAATGCACATCCTTGGAGGCTCATCTGGCATTTTGATGGCCCAATAAAACTTCAGGTTTTTTGGCATGAAGCCTTGAAATGTAACAGATCTTGTATGCGATTGGTATGATTTAGGGTGCAAATGGCAAGCCCAGATTTGGACAGTTATCTTAATGGATGTTTTAAAGGCTTTTTTTAAACTCCTCTGGGGCTGAGCACAGTCACTTAAAAATATTCCCCTTCGTGATTATCACAAGATTCAAATTTAATGTTTTTTTAAAAATCCTGTTCTTGGTTGTGTAAATTCTGCATACATTCGTTCTGTATGTATGGTAAAGAAAATGCACTGATTTTGAGACAGTTATCAATTCTTAAAAGAACATGGCTGTTAATGTTCTGTTTTATTTAGATATTTATTTTATTCAGTATTTTTTTCTGTAAAAGTAACCTTTTTTTTCCCCATGGATTTACAACTCAATGTCTTTTTCAGGCATTTAACATGAGACACTTTGATCAGTAAACACTTATATTTTACTCTGTAATGGATAGTCCCTTACATTCTGAATGGTAATTACCCTTATATTACCTGCTTAATTTTTTCCAGTGATTTGTAGGATGAGCTTCCTGTTGTTTCCATTGCCTGCAGAGCTGTACTTTCAGTGATTGACTAAAGGACAAGTTTTAGGTAACTACAGGCTGGAGCCAGTGTTAGTAAGAATCTTGGCAATGGGCTTTTCTGTATCCGTAAACTAGTTCAAGGGTGCTCCCTATAAGGACTCAAGTTTTTGTTCAGGCATCTTTCAGATGTCTGAAATACCACTACTTCCATTAAAAGGAAAAGAAAAATCTACTTCATAGTTTGTGATCTTACTGTTGGTGATCTTTCCTGCTGGTAAAGTGGTCTGTTTCAAACTGCTCTCTACTTTTCTTCCTAAATCTTTAATCTTCCCAACTCAACTTACAGACCCACATCCCTTATATGCTCCCACAACCTCATTATTCTGCAGACAGTTTGCTCTCTTACTGCTCAGCTGTGTCAGTCTCCTCTGTTCCCTGGGAAGCTTTTTGTCTGTCCTGGGTTTTCCGTTTCTAGAACAGGGAGTTGTTACCTGTGGGACAGAGCACTTCAGGAGGACTCAAAGTGAACAGAGGTTTTTCTTCCTGGCTGCTGGCATTCCAGAAAGATCATGAGTAACCTACTTACTGGACCACTGGCTTTAGATCTGTCAGTCTCTCTTCTGAATTTTAACATTTTTTATCTAACTGCTGTCTTCCATGATACAGGAAATATTAAAATGCATTTGTTTTCTTGAAGTGTTATTACTCATTATTTTTGCCGAACTGAAGCAGTTTGTGATTAATAACCTCAAGCTTCCCTTTTGTTACCATATGCTTAGTCATTTTATCTGTGTTAGTAAGGCATGATGACCTATTTTGGTTCTGTGTCTGGCTTTTGAGCTGCAGGATGATAGCAGAAGCCTATCTTGGAATTTCTTGGGTATGCTAGAGACAAAATAGAGGAGTAAAGTACCAGAAATGTTAGTTGAGCATGGATTCTGTTCTGTAAGATGTTAGAGGCCTGTTAAACTATGAAATCTTTAGAGTCTCTCCCTTGTTTTTAAAAATTATGTTTAGTAATGTGTTCATTTATGTACTTCAGATCATTTTAAGACTCTTGAAGCAAGCCTGACTTCACTGCAGGAATTCAGTGAGGTGTCACTGTACCTTATATACATTAACAGAGGTTCTCTACTTCCTGACAGTACTGAGTTACTGAGACAGCCACTTTTTTTTTTTTTTGTGTTCATTAGATGTATGCAATGTTGAAGGCTCCTTACTGAATGAATCCATTAAGAGAGCTGCCTGAAGGGTATCTTATTTTGCAGAACATGCAAAAAGTCAGAGTCACTTTGCAAGCTGAGGGCTGTGGTAACATACTATTTGTTTCCCTTAAAGCAATATTGCATTTGGCTGCTCTGCCAATTCTTCATGTTTAGAATTTACTAATTGGGAGGGAAAAGACTTTAAAAGGATTGAATACTCATACACATACTTTAAAAAAAAAATCCTATTTTTTTTTTCCTTAACTTGTAAGACCTAATGGCTCCATAGGTAGTTGTTTTTTATCCATTTTCCCATCTAATGCACTCCAGAGAGGTGAGAACAGAGCTAAATCGTACACATAGTACAACTGACTAACTGCTAACTAGTCCTAGTAATTGCAAGACTCACACTTCATCGTGAGACGGATGAAAATGTCAAGTTCATGACTGTGTGCCTGCTTTGTTTAGTAGCAAACTTAGTGCTTTTTCTGGAAGTTTTGGTGAAAATTGACTTGGTGAGCAGAGAAGTATAATTCACTTAGAGGCTGAGCTTTGTGAGGCAGTGAAACAAGAAAGCTCTATGGGCTTGGTTAATGGAGACGAAACCCAGGATACATCAGTGCAAGCCCGGGAGATAAATGTGGGTGATGAAACTGCAGGGTTTGGCCTTGAACACAGCTAATAACTGAAGGGCAGGAGCAGTTTATCTGCTGTCCATGGGATGCTCCTGCTGGCCTTGCTACATTCCACATGCTGAGAACAGTGTGGTTTTCCTAAGCATGCCGGAGGTGATCCAGGGAAATCTTTCTGTGAGTAAAGGAGAATTAGGGCTTGTGAGACACCAGCACATAGTGCTTGGGTGGCATTTTTCTTTACATTTTGATTTCTTGCCTATATCCATCATCCCTTACTGCAAAGATGAGGTGTGTTGGTAGGTTTTCAGTACTGTTGTACAGTTACTGAGCAAAAGGAGTTCTAGTTCTTTAATCTCTTAGCAGCAAGTAGAGCTTATCAAAATTATTGCAATGCAAGAAAACAGTCTGGTTTGTATTTAGTGTCTATTTTAATGTAGTGTGATCTTCAGGTCCGTTCTGGTGGGAAGCTTTTATTCTACATATCAGCTGCTATGGGCAGCTTGGCTGCTTGCACGCCTACCTCCAGGGATTGCTCACACCCCCCCCGAAGAGTCAGCCTGAACTGTTCAGTTCAGACTCGCAGTTGGTACCACAGTCATTGTTTCCTCTTCGGTAGCATTCCATTACTACTTTGAAAGTTGACTTGAGTTGCCTCTGTACAGCCTTCCTTTGATTTCCCAGAAATAACACTTTTTCCAGGCAGAAATATTCCAGGTGGTGTTTCTTGGAGGGGTGTGAGGAAGAACTTCCATGCCTCTCATTAGGTAAATGGGCTGTCTTCCAGCACCTGCTACGTCTGCTTTATTCCTGGATAATCATCTCCGTGTTCCAGCATTCTTACAGGCTATTTTTGCAGAGTTGGCAGACAATAAGGATTATGTGCATCAAAGCTTGAAGCACAAGAAGAATTTCAGGTATCTAACTGAAGACATCACATAAATTAGGTAACTCACAAGCTTAGTGTCTTTTAGACAATTAAGGAACTTCTTGATATTTCAATATATTTGAATATTAATGAACTGAAAAAATAATTAGGATCCTGAAATCTTAATCTCTCTATGTATAATCAATCATTCTGTTTTAAGGAGCTGTTTTATTAGTGGAAAGGTTTTGTGGTTTGTTTTTTTTTTTTATTTCCTCTGATGCATTTTTAGAGTTGACTTTTAAGGCATCTTAGTGATTTAACTTTAGTTCCTTCCAAGTGCTGTAGTAAAATGGGCACTTTGGTATAAAGAAGCAAGTACTCTTCTAATTTCTAAGACAAAACGTTTAAGAGCAGTGCATGTAAACAAGATGATATAACACTGAAAATGTGTGTAAATGTTGTTTAACCTACTAGTTGTGGGAAAAGAGATATTGAAGTAAAGGCAAATGCATATTAAATTGCAAATGAATCTTTGAGCTGTATCAGCTGATGGAAATGGACTTCTACAGGAAAATGGCAACAACAGTTTTAATGTAAAGTTTTGTTCATACCTTGTGTTTGGTTTTCAGTGATGACTTAAGTCCTCTGTTTATCTTTCTTTCATTTGAACAAAAAATATCTAAAAATACTGAAAAATATAATCTTGTGCCATCTTTTTTGTCTTTTTTGTTTGTTTGTTTGTTCATTTGGTTGGTTGGGTTTTTTTGTCCATTTTATGTTTTTGGTTTTTTTTTTTGTTTTTGTTTTTGTTTTGTTTTTTTTTTTTTTTTTTTTTTTTTAAACAAGTTTTTTTTCTTTCTTTTTANCAACCAAGTTTCTTGTCTTGCTAATAGAGTATGTATGAAGTTGTGGAGAGGAGTGGAAGGGAACACTGCCAAGGTGCGGACTACAACATAAAGTCATCTTTCTTAAATGATACGAGGGACACTAGCATAAACGGTTTGGCTTTTGGGGTGGTTTTTTTTGTCGTTGTTGTTTGTTCTGTGGAGTGTTTCTGTTTGTTTGGGTTTGGGGTTTTCTTGTTATGATATGTTTTGCTGCAGAAAAATAACCAGTTCTTGCCAAGCAAGACTTATGATGCTACTAGTCCTGGTCTAGAAAGTTCAACATCTTACCAGATATGTGATACACTTCCAGTGTGCTTGTCTTTGAGAGATTTTCACCTCACTTTCCCCTGAAGGCTGCTCTGTGTATGGCTGGTTGTGTATTCAGAAGAGATTTGTCCCCTACACACGGGAACTTGAAGTGAAATAAACTACAAGGAGATTCTCCTCCTAACCACAATTCCTGGAAACTGTATGATGTTGTGGGCATGTTTATTTTCTACTTTTCTTCCTTGCTGTGATAATCTCAGCGTTTTGAGGAATGGAACAGACAGTTTATTTAAAAACCTGTTACAGCAAAATGTCATTTATATAAGCAGCAA